>VUQH01036351.1:0-19989 GCA_015106775.1 Etroplus canarensis | reverse complement strand
TTTTATTTTTTTTTTTTTTTTTTTAGCATAAGCAACTAGAAGCTACTCAAAAAGGGAAGGTTTATCATTGATAAAGTAAAGTTTTATTTTTTAAATAATTAGCTGACCTATTCATCTATCAAAAGTAACATCTGACTTAAAAGTGACATTATCAACCACTACTTTAATACATTATCTAGCTTTTCTTTTGATTGGCTCTTAGAAACTGATTTTAAATGTTTAAATACGTGGTGCTATGCAATACCGAAACAAAAAATCACTCTTGCCTAAGAACATATGACTCAATTTTACCACCCCCTGGGCGCACACACACACATCACCTCGGATTCCTTGAATTAGGCCTGTTATAGGAATAAACTATAGTGAATCATTACGCATTGCTGGTGTTGGTTCATGGTTTACATAACCAGGATTTAATAATAAAACAAGTGTCTGAATGCTCTCCCACAATACTACCGGTGCTCACTGTCCAAGAAATGGTTCTAAGGTTTGTATATCTAGTCTGACTCAGACAGAGAGCTGTAGAAATGCAGAATGAGACAGAAAGACAGAGAGTGGGGGGTGGGGGGTGGGAATGAAATGAACCGAAGAAGTACATTGGCCCTGCCACATGCCTTTCTTTCACCCTGCAGAGTCTCTGGCGTCTTGGTCACTAAGGTTTTACAGATGCAGAAATCTTTCAAGGGCTTGAGCATTCAATATGGCATTAAAAATCATGGATCAAAACAAGAGAGTATACAGCTTTGTTTCAGATTTGCAAACAAGACAAGGTGAACTTGAAGTCATATTCCCTTACAGCAGATGCTAAAGCACTCATTGCTTCAAGTCATACACAGCACTGAGAACCAAAGCAGATAGTGTGACTATAACCTGTGTGTGTATATATGTATACATATACAACGAGAGAGAGAGAGAGCATGTGTGAAGAGATATCAACCATATATAATCTAGCAACTGAATTTACAGCCAATAAATTGTTGAATAAGTGGAATGATTCGATGAGAAAAATTGTATCTGCACGTACATTTCAGTGGAAATGTATTTTGCAAATAGATTTCATTTCCTGTTGTTGTAATAATAAAAACTTATTAGCCTACCTATCTGGGAAGACATGAATACGAAAGAATGACAAATTAATGGAAAACCTGAATGCTTGACCCTTGCAGTGAGGAGGGCTAGGGGTTCAAGATGGAATTTGGGTGTATTTCGCTGGCACAATTTGGGCTCTCTTGTCTCGTTAGAGAGAAGGGTCATGGAAAATCAGTCATCATATTTAACCACTAATAAAATATTTATGTGCTGATCGGAGTGTTTTCTTCCAGGATGAAAGTGCTTGCATCCCTGGGGCATTGTTCAACAGTGGTTTGATAAAAACTATGCCAATCATATCATGGGGCCTTTGAAGTCACCAGATCTCAAAGTTTTTGGTTGAAGTGTCAGACAGTGCTCTTACCCTCCATCTTAAAAACAAAAAAAGGAAATATCTTTGAAAAAATTATTTCACATCTTTCCAATTAAGTTAGAGACACAGAATTACAGTCAAGGTACAAGGTATAAGGTTCAAGATACAAGCTGTTCTGGAGAACACAATGCACTAAGACCTTATTAGGAGATTTTATGTTGCTTTCTCTCACATATCTACATGTTAATAATGAAACATTACTAATTTCTTAATTGATAACATGTTTTCCCAAGCAGAATATCTAATTTCCCAATGTATCTACATGTTGTAACTACAGAATTAGTTACAACATGTAGATTAGTGGCCTTGACAATATAAATATTTAAATTAAACCAAGATCACAATTTCTCTATAACCCTATAAAAAAGTGCTTTTGTTTCCTAAACATTATTAACAGATGACAATATATACATCAATCCTAGTCTTGGGTAGGTTTTATACTTTAATCTTCCTGATATCTAAATTGTAAGTAAAAAGTAGACACCCTAACAATTGTCTTACTATGGCAATGTTACCTGTAAAGCCATTTTAGTAAAGCATTAACCAGATTTGTCAAAGAAAAGGTTACATGCACACACGTATATACACACACACACACACACACACACACACACACACACACACACACACACGCTACACAAATATTGTGCTCAGAAATGAAGGCCTTTTAGATTCGACTGTGCAATCAGATCCTGACACACATAGACTCAGTCTCTATGTTAAAAAATAAAACTTATTAATTGAAAATCTCTTTTTGTGTACTTTCATATTTTATATAATTTCTGACAAATTTGGCATCCCTAGGCCTTCGTTCCTGACAAATTACTGGCGGACAAATTACAGAGCTTTAGCTGGAAACGAACAAAAGCCCAACTGAGGGACACGCTCAGCTGGCAGACATTTAACTTTAGCTGAAGACCCCCCGAGTGTTTGTGTGTTTGCATGCGTGTGTGTGTGTGCTTGAGCATGGGTATGTGCATGTGTATGTGTGTGCATGTAAAGAAGAGAGAGAGTCCATGTTAGCAGTCACATCACATCACAGTTTGCAGCCACATTGATTAAGGGAGTTACCATGCAGACTAATTTGGACATTGAGCATACTAAATGATTATTGGCAACCCCTAGTTTTGTGTAAGGACATTAGGAGACTTTAACGATTATTTAATGTCACCATGCATCCAATGTGTTCTTTTTTATTTATTTTTTTCCCTGCAACTTTGAATCACACATTTAAACACATTAATTAATAATGGACTGCACACATGTTTGATTATTTGTATAAATAAACAGTTACTGTTTGGGTGTATGACCGTGTGTTCATAGATGCAGTTGTAATAAGGGGGTGGGGGTGGGGGCACTGTTGCATGTCAGTATGTTGTATTTAATTATTGTACGCATGTGGGGGTGTTTTATTTATTTGAGGATGTGGCCCTTTGAGAGAGACAAAGTAAATTCTATTGTAAACTATGAACTGCTGTGGGACTACAAGAGCCAAAGCCATCCATCAGACCTGGGCATATCCTCCATATGCAAACAAATGAATTAGAGCAGTTGCACTCTCATCGAATCCATGAACAAAATAGGGTGCAAGGGTGCCAGGAGAAGGAATGCCATATAATAAGATGGAGATCAGAAAGCCCTCTTGTGATGCTAGTGTAAAAGGACAGGTAAATATAAGGATAAGTCATGAATAAGGTCAAGTAAATTGGTTTTGTGAAAATGAGACAAAGCCAAGAAAACATTAAAATCCATCACCACTTTCGTAGTGCATCGTGCAAAGGACAGCGTGGCTGTGAGATCTGTAGTTATCCCTTAAAGGGTCTGTAATCACTGGAAGTGGTTGCACAAAAATCCAACTCGACACAGCTGTGTGTCACTTTTTGTAGCAATGTGGTGCTGTCGTCCTCTAGGAATGATTAACCCAGAAGAGCTTAATATAGAAAGGGAGGAAGAAATAGATAGGATAAAAGGATGAGAGGGAAAGAGTGAGAGTGAGCAGGGCAAAGAGGACATTACTGGATTCCTTGGAGAGTCTACTCTTTACCTCTGCACATCATACTACGTTCACCACCGTTTAGCAATCTGTCTGCTAATTAATCATGCACTGTAATCAGTTAGAGGAACTGAAAATTTGTTTCTATCCCCATGTTAGGAAACAGGTACACAATGAAAATAAAACACACAGACTGCATGCCATTTGCTGCTTCAATGATCTGATCTGTAACAGCAATGTTAATGCAATCAGGCTTTGGCATTTATGTACTGTAGCTAAGTGTCACAAAAATGCAGTTCAGATTTCACTTTTTTTCTTCTTTTGTTGGCATGTATAAATTGCCTTTTGTTGATGACGCAGTCCTGGTTGACTAAGTCTACTGTAAGCTTGTTAGCTGCATAAATCAAAGCAATGAACAATGAATAGTAAAGCTTCTGATTCTGGAGATATTATACTAGATGAAAACGGGTGCACTATTCATTATGTTAACAGTGATCTCCAGGGTGATGGTATCACAGTGATTTGAGATGGATTGACTACATTGCCATCAGGGCAAGCAATCATGTCTGCAGCTATTCAGACTAATTTTGACATAGTGGCAGCAGCAGCAGGGGTGGACTGGGTTAGCATCCGACACAGAACACCAGCCAAGCCTGCTAGCTCACATCCAGCCATCAGTGCTAATCTCCTGCTATGTGCTAACAATAGCACTGATGTGCTTGCTTTCTGAAGGAGCATTGCTCCCCACAAGCCTGCCTTGTTTGCACGATGCCCCAGCAGCCAGCCATCTTTAGCTTTCCCATTACTGAGGGAACAGTGGATCTGAAATCAGCTGGGGTATTGTTGCTCTCTTGCAATAGCAGTGTGATTGAAGGCACACAGGTTACCAGATCTGCCATCACAGGAGATCAGAAATATGGAAGATGTAGATAAACAGTTCTCTAAACCAACTCCTTTGCATAAAACACACTGAGCTTAGTGAAAGGGAAAATGTGGATAAAGATAGTGGAGATAAGACAGAAAGCTACAACACTTAGTATTTAACAGAATGGCTATTGAAGAAGAGATTTTGGAAGAGTTTAATGAGAGAGGAAATATACAGACTTAAGGGGTTAAACAAAACGAAAGAAACACCTTTCAAAAAGATCAGCAGAAAACCCCTGCAGATTGGAATATTCTGAAGTGAATCACACAGATTTGAATAATACATTGAATAGTTGTTACTTTGTGAGCTTGTAAAATATGTCCAGACAAAAATACAGACTTCTACTTTTTTAGCTATTGCCACTCAGAGACAGGAACATACCTGCTTCCTCATCATCTACTTATTTATAGTAGAAATTTGGCATGTTGTAGCTCTTGTTCATACAGTAAGGCAAAATTCAACTGTTTGCAACTGAAAAGCCCACTACACAGTCGCACAAATACTGCCAAAAGGGTACTTAATTTGACAATTTGCTGTAGGTTCTCTGTTTTTCTACAATAGGCTGACCAGATTAAATAGATTTTTAGTGAGTTTTCAATCCTGACACATCAACCTGTGATCCTCTTGTAAATTAAAGCTCCTACTGCATGACTACATGTTACACAACATAAAACATAAAAAATTACAGTGGATCACAGGTGCAGTGAAAAAACAAGAGCTTGCCCTGATATGCCAAAGTACAGTCCTCCACTTTAACACAACCTCTTTCTTTAATTTTCCATTTGTAGTTCTTTTTTTTCATATCTTTAGATTGCCATTTAAATTGATAACGAGACTGTCCCTTAAAATGCTGATTTGCAACACACTCCAGAAACAGGAGTATCATTATTTTTAGCATTAGCAACTCCTTGATTAGGTAGAGATGGAGAGAACATTTTTAAAATCTTGCCAAGCTGAATGACAACCAAAGACACAGCTAGAGAAAGGACAGGGATGTCACACATAACATCAGGTTAGTAGACATCTGGCAAGTGGCAACTTGCTTTCCGAGTTCACAAGCAGGTCTGACACACCAAACGCTATAGCAATCACACTCAGCACACAGGACATGTGGAGGAAGCAGCAGTCTTTTTGGCCTGTTACCCATTTTCAAGGTGAGGCATTAAACTAAATGAGTGATATGTCTCACAATCAAATAAAACAGATAAGGCTTTGCCTCATGAAACTTTTAGTCACACACTATGAAAAAGCACAACTCACTGACCTGGTTCCATAAAGGTGAATTAAGATGCATTTATTTATCAGATGACATTAATACATCATCATTGTGAGAGCTTGTTCTTTAAAACAATTAAATAAAAATGCAACAAGATTCTCCATATTTTCTTTTGTTATCAGGGTGATGACACCACTGATTGGGGTCCACACTCACCAGCCACTTCATTAGATACGCCTTGTTAGTACTGGGTTTGACCCCTGTTTGCCCTAAGAATTGTCTTAGATTTTCATGATATAGTTTCAAGAAGGTAGTGGAAGCATTCTTTGAGCATTTTGGTCCATATTGACATGACATGACAGCTTCACACAGTTACTGCAGAGTTGTGAACTGCACATTCATGATGCAAATCCCCCATTCCACCACATCCCAAAGATGCTCTGTTGGACTGAAATCTGGCGCACGCCATCTGAGTACAATGAATTAATTGTCATGGTCAAGAAACCAGTTTGAGATTATGAGCTTTGTGACATGGTGTGTTATACTGCAGCCATCAGAAGATGGGTACACTATGAAGGGATGGACATTGTCAGGAACTCAGGTAGACTGTCATGTTTAAAAGATGCTCAGTTGGTACTAAGTGGTCAAAAGTGTGCCAAGAAAACACCCTCTTCACCATTACAACACCATCAGCATTAGCTATTTATACAGAGCAGGATGGATCCAAAAAAATTCTGACCCTGTCATCCAAATGTCACAGCAGAACTTGAGACTCACCAGATCAGGCTATGTTTTTACAATCTTTACTTATCCAGTTTAGGTAAGCCAGAACTGTAGCCTCAGTTTCCTGTTCTTAGGTGACAGGAGTGGTACCTGGTGTGGCCATCTTCTACTGTAGCCCATGTGCTTGATGTGTTGTACCTTGAGAGATGTTCTTCTGCATATCTTGGCTGGCTATTTTAGTTACTGTTGTTATTTCATGTAATATGTGTATAATCTTCCTTAATTTTATGTGAGTTAACAAACTTTTTCAAATTTAAGTTGTTAATTCAATAATTTGCATAACTGTAAGTAAAATATTCCCTAATAGTACATATCTGTCATATACTGTTCCATACCATTAGCTATACCTGCATAGGGTTGCAGGGTAAACTTAAACATATGGGCCAGTTACAGAGAATACATACACTACCAGTCAAAAGTTTGGACATGCTTGGCCATACTCCACTATAGCCAGGCATGTCCAAACTTTTGACTGGTAGTGTATATTCCACCTTCAAATTAACACTTGTATGGCCCATTCCCACTGAACTTATCATCTGTCATGTAAATTCACATGCAAATATAAAACTGTTTCTATTGGGTGCTTGAAAGTCAGAACCTCACATTCTGAAATTTGTTGTCTTATTACCAAGGTCAGTATTTTAACTGTCAGTACAACTGTGACTCAAAGACTGCAGAATGTGTACTATGTTTTTAATGAAGGTTATTATAAAGTGTTATCAAATGCTGTTTGAGCTGCTGCATGCTGCTGTCTGCCACATATGAAAAATTAACAATTACTGCAATTAAGCTAGAAAGCTAGCTCTATCTATATAATGCTCTGAGGTTTCCACCCAAAGTCCAGCACCCTCAGGCTCTAAGAGCAACAGAAAAAAAGGGAGGGTGAGGATTAGCAAGCGTCAGAACCACAATCCAGGATAAAACCAGGAGCACCTATGAATACATCAGGAAGATGGCCCCCTGAGAAAACCTGATAGAAGAGTGCCTCAGTCAGCTGAAAGTGGAAAATAAGGAGGAACAGGAGGACAACGTAAAGAACAAGACCCAGCTCCTCCTTGGATGTTCCATCAACAGACAAAGGAAATGGCGGATATCAAGAAACCCTACCAGTGACTAGAAAAGGCTGGTCTAAAGGTCAGCACAGAGGTTCTGACAGCACAAGAAAAGGCCCTATGCACCAGAACCATAGAGGCAGGAGTCTACCACAGCCGACAGAATCCAAGCTGCATGCTGTGCAATGATGCCCTGGAGAAAGTCCAGCACATAGGAGCAGAATATAAGATGCAAGCTGGGACAGCATACAGTTTACAGGAACAGCTGAAACAACAGGGCTAAGGTCCTGTGGGACTTCTACTTCCAGACAGAAACGCAGCTGCTGGCCAACCAACCAGACATAGTGGTGGTTGACAAGGAGCAGAAAACCACAGTTGTAACAGATTTAGCAATTTCAGCCAACAACAACATCAAGAAGAAGGAGCATGAGAAAATCAAGAAGTACCAGAGACTAGCTGATAAAAGTAGCATTAGGTGCTGGAACCTCCAAACTGGAGGCACAACATCAGAGGTCTCTGTCTAGAAGAGGGAAGTCCTAGGAACAGCTAAGATACTGCTCATAATTCTGAAACTCTCAGGCCTCTGACAGAGGACCCAAGCTTGAGGAACACACGTACCATGCCTCCAGGGCTGAGTGTGGCATTTATTTTATTTCATTTTTGCACACTGTAATGATATACTGTAAAGTTACATATACCAATTTATTTCCACCTGTGCAAACTGTACACATGGAAACATGGTGTTCTTGACGGAAAAGATGTTTTTGCAAACCATATATCAGTATTTGCAATAGAACTGTGTCTAGAATAGATGCAATACGGTACTGAGTTAAGGATATCTATGAGCTAAATGCACAGAGGTGCAAGATTTTTGATATTTAAAAAAGAAAAGAAAAATCCCCCTGGCAAACAGATTGAGAGTCAGTGGAAAAAACACTATATAAAGATTTCCATTTAACTTCAAAAGTTTATGCTGAACTTTCCTACTGAAGCATACAAAACAATACAATTCTTTTTACCATATTCCAGCATTTTTCCATCAATTAATTTGGATTAAGGTCCACTTCACAGAGGCTGTAATCACAATGCAGCCGATCCTTTGATGTCGTTACAAATGAGCATAAAAATGGCAGAACAGTCTTGTGAAGATTTGTTCTCCTGTTTCACTAGTGAGAACAGTGTATTTTCCCTAAATCCGTGAATCTCGTTTTCTTCACAATGATGAAATCCTCCATTGTCACCTTAAATGAGAGGATAGAGGATCCAAGCTTTTTGGGCTAAAAAAGACGCCTCCATGCTTTCTCCTGTTTGCCCAGCCATCAGTTGAGGACTATTTGCATTTTTGACATTTATGGGTGTTCTTCCAACACTTGCAGTGTAATTTATATGACTTATACAGCTCATTTACAGATTGATAGCTGCCATTCTTAACTGGATATAATGAATGCTTCATCACTGCACAAAAGTTACTATGCTCTGACTTTATGCCAGAGACTCCAGAGATCCACTTTCATTCTTCATTAAAACCTAATTTGTCTTTGGAAGACAGAAGCCTGTGTAACACCCCCTGTTTTTATGCATCATTTTAGTCTGTACAAGGAAACACAATTTGCCATTAAGGTTCATCATTCAAAAACGAACACTGAAATGGAACTGAAGAAAGAATTCCAATTAAGAGACAGTCACGTAGGGCGGGGTGCTGTGAAGTTTGCAGTTAATTGTCCACAGTACAGCCAGTGATAAGGAAATGGTAATACTGCAGTACATGACTTACATGTTCTACATTCGTAGAACTGTTTTGTCCTTCAAAAGACCTTGTCCTGTTATAGCAGTCAACCAGGCATGTCTGTCATGATCTTATCCAGAGGACAATACGAAGAGCTTGTTTCTGTTCTGCTTCCTTAGTGAAGCGTTTTAACCTTTTTCGCCGTAAGGGGCACCTAACATTCATGTGACCTCTTTTAACTACAAAACCCCACATTCCAATTCAAGCATTGAAAAATGAAATAGCACAGCAGAATTGTGCCTTCAAGCAAATAAAATGCAATATGACGGCTAGGACATGATAGGTTCTTTATAGAATAAAGAAAGACATACAGATGAAGCTAATGAAACCAGAAAGAAACTGATTCGCTTTTATGCTCTGATTAGTGTTATGCAAATCCAGACTACACCAGTGGGGGGAAGAGGAAAGATTGCATGCCAGTGACCATAGGCATCCCACCTGTTTCATCAAGCACAGAATATTCTTTTAACCTTTCCACTCTGCCTTAAAAAACAATACATCTCCCAAAGGGCTTTGCAGCCCTCTGTCGAGCAGTTCATTCTAGATTTTCTTTTGAAATGCATGTATCTTTTTTTCACTAATACTACACGGTTACCCTTGAACACTTGTTTGTAGTTCAGGTGGAGATTTAAATCAATTCTCACCTTTTCATATAAATGACACTGAGAAGAAGGAAACCCAAATCATTCAAACAAGGCCAAAAGTGCTGCAGCTGCTTTTCAGGAACACAAAAGGATAAAGGGGAAAAAAGAGCTGCACTGCACTGTGATCAACCTTTGTTTCCAAAACTCATCCTTGCATCAACATAGACATACAAACTGTGTCATTTGCACCCACAAACACACACTCATAAAGCTCTGTACCATGTAGCCCCAGAGAGAAAAGGCAATCCTCACACCTAATGAATATTACAATGAGCTGGATCTGGGTCATTAATATGACACAGTCGTTACACTGGAGTCCAATTAGCAGTCAACATAGAGCCTGAAATGTTCCCCTGTTACTATACATAATCACTATATCACTGTGACAGACTCCAGAGCAGGGAATGATCAAACCACACAGTTCCATACAAGGAATATCAGGGACCCTACTACATAGTGCAGCTAGATAAGGAGGTCACAGCTATTTGATAATAGTCAAATAAAAACATTTAGAACTATTGCACCTGAGTTCCACAATGCAAAAAATCCCCCGTGTAAGTAATATCAAATATTATGCAATGCTGTAAAATGAGTATCAGCAATAAAACTCTAGATGATGCTTGACAGTAGATTACTTATGATTCAGTTCAGCGTGGGCGTTAGTAGCTTAGAAGTGTAAAGAAAAATCAAACGCTTAAGGGGAGAGATGGGTTCCTACAGCTATTTCACAGAAATTTAAGTTGAAATACTTAAGATCCAACCCACCTTTGTGCAGTCATGCTAGCTGAGAAGTCACTAGCAAAGAAAAAATAAATTAAAAAATAAATAAAAAGAACTCCTTATAGACTTTTCATCTGCAAAACAATGATACGAAATATTCACAACATGCTGCAGGCATCACTGCTGGGAATTATATCTTGGTCTCTGTTATGTGGACACAAGTACAATTCTTCAATCTGTGTTCCCAAAATTAATAATGCATTCCCTAGTATTTCCTCATGATGGTACAGCAACATGATTTATTTTCACTGGAAACTGTTGGAAACCATTTCACTTGAGATGGTTTCCATGTAGACTGGCAGATTCTTTAAAAAAAGACAAGTGTTTAAAAATTGCTAACAGACAAAAAAAAAAAAGACCTATCGAGGCAGACATTTTCTTCAAATTGGTAGAAAACGAGTGGCTCTTTAAAAAACATGTCTCTCTTTGGAAAACTTCATTTTAGACCTTTATTTGACAGTTTAGAGTACATGGAAGAATATGGAATGAGAAAGAAAGTACGACCCATAGAAAACAGCCCACGGTGGATTCAAACCCAGGCTACTGCAGTACGGACTCAGCAGTTGGTACATGGGTTGCCTGCTTAACCAGGTGAGCTACAGCGGCACTGAGACTCATGCCTTTTTTTTTTTTTTTTTTTTTAAAAAAGCAGCTCAAAGAATGACTATTCAAGGCAAGAATAAAGCTTTTACTTTAATTAAGTTAGTATTTCCTTGTCTACAATAGGTAATCATGTTATCCTAAACATGAGGCCAATGACATTTTAAATCTTAATATTATGAAACATAACCCTACTTACCTACTTACTCTGCCAGTGGTTACAATTATTTTAAGTCATTAACTAAAATTAAATAAAACATGTCAATGCCTTGTATACTCCTAATCTTTTGTTTTCCTCAGTGACCGACAGGCTGCAGCCAAATGCTGAGGTGTCTGGCACAGGCTACAGGAGGCCATTCAGCTGTATGTGCACACACACACACACAAACACACAAACACACACACAGACACACTCACACCTGTCATCAAACGTAATTAGCAACCTCTTTTCCTCACTACTTACATCCATCAATTTAATTTGGTGTTTTTATTCATTAGAAACATTACACACTGACATGCAGATAAACATCAAAACAAAGTTCTCGATAAACATATATCAACAGTATGATATACACTACCAGTCAAAAGTTTGGACACGCTTGGCCATAGTCCACACTTTTGACTGGTAGTGTATGTTTTTGCCCAGTCTTCATTCTTGACAAGCTGCCTATTAGAAAGTTTAAGGGTTTCAATTCAGAAGATGATATATGTTTAGAATTCATTCTTGTTGTCTGCAAGGGAGATTACCCATTTACTAGAGATGCATAAGCTTTCCATTCCATCCTGGGTTTTCTGCAGCATTTTTTTCTCACACATGCAGTACTGAAGAGGAGTGACAGCTGCTGTCACAAGGCCTTGACCTAAGCAGTGAAACAGACTGGTACCGCAGCAGACTCTATAGCGACAACTTGGATTAAATCAAGTGTAAGTCAATCCTTGTCAGATCAAAACTATCATAGTAGGGCAGCCTTGCCTACATGCAGGTGCTAGGATGAGTGACACATTAAGGTCAGAGACTAACAGGGTGAGTGGGTAGTGAGAGAAAAACAGAAAAGATACCGACACTAGCACAGATAAAGACTGAAAAAAGATCCAGTCCTCATGCATGCACGCATACTCATGAATGAAAACACATAAATAAATAACTGTAAGCATTGAAGACAGAGTATGTGGTCTGTCCTAGAATAAGTGCCTTCTTTTTTGTTTCTGTGAGGTTTTTTGTGAGCTAAATTTGTAACAATTGGTGTATTATGTTGTGATAGCATATTGAAGTGTCTTCAAAGGTGTTGGATATTTTCTGTTTATAGACACAGGCGGGCTCTCTCTCCCTCTCTCTCTCTCCACACACACACACACACACACACACACACATATATATATATATATTTCTTCAAAATCTTTAAAGCTGCAATGTCTGCATAGCTTGATAGTCTAACAATGAGACTGCTAGCTGGTGTGCGACCATGCTGTGTTTTATTGTGGGGCTTTGACTGATGACCAGACTCCTGCTGCGAAGCACAGTTGAGCTACCATCTGATTGCCAGCCCGATTGGGCTTATGAGTTAAAAAGCAAATCTGAGAGACAGACGTAAAAGCTCGACCCAAATGTTCAGATCCTAGACACTCATTCTGCACCCCTGGGTATGCAAAAAACACTGGTTTAGAATGGCACCTGCATGTGTTTTCAGACACATGAATACGCAGACTAATATAGCAAAATCTAAATAAAGATTTTGTTTAAAAAAAATACAACTAATTTCTCAGATAATTCAACACTGATTTTGAATCTGAGACATTTCAATTGTAGCACGTATTTAATAATCAAAATTGAGTTCACAGGAATGGTTATAGAATTCAAACCAACATTTCTATTTTAAATATAAAGGTGTGCTAACCTTTTCATACAGTACATATCTTCAGTTGCTCTTTTATATTTTCCCCAAAGGGGTCACCACTACAGATCAGTCCGCATAGGTAATTTGGCACCGATTTTAGGACAGATGCCCTCCCTGATACAATCCTCCCATTGCGAGAGAGTCTCATGTCTCCACATGGGCTTGAACCAGAGATTGGTCACTAACACTACTGAAATTTACCAGTATACCAGTGCTTTTTTTCTGTGGGTTTCCTGAATTTTGATGCTTTCACTTGAATAAATTAGGAATCTACTCTGAAAAATAAGGGGACCCTTATTTCCCAGTGATATTCTTGCTGTCTAAAAATTCTTTGAATCTACCCCTGGAGATAAAGTGAGCTATTTTTTATGGACACAACACTATATGGGGAAAAAAAAAGCTTTGCATCTACAGAGAGGTCAAGTATGTATTGTAGCTACAGGGTATTTCTTTTCATCTCAAAAACAACACAAGTTAAAAGCTAAACAGTGTGTCCCCTTGCACATACATGGACATGCTTGTGTCTGGTATAAAATGTGGCTGACATGATGCAAACTACAGATAATAGAATCTTGCCAAGAAAGAAAATCCAGAATTGTGTTTATATACACACATATATATATATATATATATATATATATATGTGTGTGTGTGTGTGTGTGTGTGCGTGTGTGTTTGTGTGTGACAGTATTAAATTTAGATCCTGGTTTCATCACTAAAGCTTGGTGTCCACTGACAACTATTTTAGCAAATAGCTCATAAGCTGTCTTGGGATGTGCTAGCCATGGATCTGTTGCTATGCGACCACTAAAAACCTGTTTGAAGGGCATCTCTCCAGTTCAAATGTTTTTAACTTTGAGTGTTTAGAGCACAGGGTATGAAACCCCTAGCATGCACAGCTCACTGTAAATTCCATTGTCAACAACAAAAGGCTAAGAAGAAAGCTTGATGGAATGGCTCTTTTTCTAACCTACCTTCAAGTTCTTTTTTGTCTTTTTTTTCTTTTTGTTCTTAAAAATACTTAAATATCTTTACCTCCATAAGGCAGATGCTGGAGAAAAATAAAGTGAGTCAGAATGAGATAGCTCAGCACCCATTCCCAGCTCATTTAACCTTTAAATTTAACAGCAAGAATTAATGTGGAGGCCAGGGCCAGTATCACTTTAAACAGACACTGCCCAGTTGCCCTGAAGACAGGAAGAATGACTCCTCTGTGGTGCATACATATTAATTTGCCACAGAAGTGTGTGTATCCGTGCATGTACATGTGCATGTGCATGCGTGTGACAGAGAATGAGAGAGGGGAAGAATGTGTCTGTGTTTGCCCTGTACTTATTAGGCAAGATGTTATTAACCGAGTCATCACATCATTCCTACCTCGGGTGCTGTCACTCTCATTTTAGCAGCATGTGACATTCCAGTGAGGTCAAGAAAAGAGAAGCTGGCAGTGGAGAGGAAGGTGAGGATTACTAAGTCAAAAAGACACCATCATCACGACTGGTAAGGTGGGTGATGTAAGGCAAGTGGTGAGTAATGATGCATCCTGAATTCAGGTCAGTGCTCTTAGAAGAATTTTACGAAGGAAGAAAGTAAACGGGAAGAAAGCGATGGAGTTGAAAGTGTTCCTTATTAGCCCTGAGTCACAGCAGCAAAAATATTTGAATCTATATTGTAATAAAAACACTAGCAAACACCTCACAGTGTTGCCAAACTGAATACGCTTATCTATATTTCATTGAATCTACTACTGTTCCCACGATAATAGTGGGAGCAGAGACAGAAAAAAGAAGCAATGCTCTCTGGCCCCTAGAATGATAGAATGGCACTTTTATGATGTCTCCCAGATTATTCGCTGAGATGGATGGGCTGAGCTGGAACACCAATTGATTAATCCATCGACTAGTGGAATGTGCTGTGGCCGTCCCCCTGCTCAGCTGTTCTTTCCCTTGGACGGAACATTCAGACAGACATGCAGGAAAGGATGACTAATGAGCAGGGCTACCGTAGATACCATTCATGTCTGTCTCTAAGTGCATGCTGTACTCAAGATGCTTGCTTGTGTCTAGTTGATAAAAAACTCAGGTTCAGACGATCTTCCGCAGTGGTAGAGCACTGTAATGACTATATGAGGAAGCTATTGATATAGTGCACTTACAGTGACAAAACTGTGACAAATTCCCACATTTTACCACAGCACTCTCCTCAAAAGATTACATGCGTCATCCAGAAGAAGAAACTGAGGTTAGCTTTTCTATCACACCCATAATAGCTGCATAAGATGCAGATTTGCAACACTGTGTTGGTGGCCATCACATTAGTGATAATCCACTGCTGGCTTATGAAAGCATCTTTCAGACGTCAATTCCTTTAAGGTGACTCTTTTCTCGCCTACCTCTTCAGCTATGCATGATTAATCAACATGTCACACCCACATGTCTAAAATCCGCATATATCAGCCATGACTGCGGATTTTAGACATGCACTTGCAACAGCTTCAAAATACATTTTTGCGGCTTCTTCCCTGATTTCAAGCACCATACACTTTAAAAGTTTCTCCACTGAGAGCAGACATGGACTACCTTGTGATAACTATGTGAATAAATCTCAATATTACAAGTTACATTGTTAAGTGACTTAGATTTCAGTTGAACCCATTGCCATAGTGGATAAACATTCTGTCTTTAAAAATATTCATGTGGGGGAATGCCCCAGTAATAAAGACACACACAAATATGCTGCAAATACATAATTTTAACTTGAGTTCAGTATTAATATAATCCATTATATGGCTGCTATCAACGTCATTTCAAATAAAGGTTTATTTTACTTCCAGCATTAGGGCTTTCAGCTCCTATCTGGCCTACCACTCTAGACCCCCAGCATTGCACTGCTGGTTTCCAATACAAAAGGCAAGGGAGTAGATAACAGATCACTGTAACTGTTCTCTTTCTCGTTGAATGAAACCCCCAGAGAGATTTTATACCCAGAGAAGATGAAAAATGTAGGGGTACCTCCATTATTGATACAAGTCCCCGTCAGTGAAAGAAATGAATGCTAATGGTGTCCTAAGCCAGGCTTTACAGAGATTAATCCGATTTGAAAAATGAACATTTTATTATAAGGCGCACAGTGCTGGCCTTGATCTGAACTGAGTCACAGGCTGAGGAGGGAAAAAATGACAAAGAGACTGTGGGAAGGGAACTTGGGTATACAGCCTGTCACTTTGCAAGACCCTGGCACCTCAATGCAATAGTGCCCTTTTCCAGATGACAAGTTCATTAATTTTCTGACGCAGCTGCTTGGAATGATTTTCAATAGATAAGTCAGGCAACAATGGCTGGAGAAATTGGACATAAAACAGATGTCTATGGTAGAAACATTATCAGCTGAAGGCTGGATTTGTGTGAGCAGCAGGGAGTCCCACTTGGTCCCAGTGCTGCACCTGCTCTAAGGCTATTTCCCACTGCTAAGAAGGACTAATAGGGACTCACTGGGGATACAGTTGCTGTCAGTCTAGTGTAGTGAAATAAACAAGCACTAATCCAGAGTGACCCAGTGAATCAGTCTGTTTCAAACCCATTTGCTCCTTATTTTGTCTGGATCCTTGTAACCCATACCTACAGCCCACTTGCATTTTCCAAGAAAATCTCCATAGGGATGAAAAAAAAAATGGTTTGAAGAGTGTTAAATGGGGAGGAGGAATCATATTTCTGCTTATTACGATGAATCACTCCGTACCAGTTGCCAACAAACAACTGCAATCTTGGGAAAATGTAGAGAGGGAATTTATCCTGCATAAGCCTGTGACAGGGCAAAAACATAAAATCAGCAGCCTAATTTGTCTCCCCAAGGTGATGTCACTCCATCATATGGAGGGCTTTCCTTTCAAGTGGGTGAATGATGTCTGCCATGTTTCTCACTTTCACAGGTGAGAGATGCAATTTATTCTTTGTCCCAAGAGTGACAGCAACCTCTATTTATGCTTTTACCAGCAATGCTGGTTTGTCACCTACATGACAAACATCTATTTTTAAGCCTATCAGCAACATAGTTCAAAAGCAGTAAAATATTTGTATGTTTTAGTACATTTTGGAGGGGGTGGGGGAGGTCTCAATAAAACAGCAACTTGCTATCAATGTATTGCACATCACACAAATGCCCCCTTAAGTCATCTGTTGCTTAGTTGCATACTGCCAAAGGATTACATTCAGCTAGTCTAGTGGCTCTGACTTTTGAGTCCTGAACTAAAACATCTATTTCTTCTCCAGCTGAGTAGAGGCAGAGTGAAGACTGCAGATTTTAATTTCAGCACCACCAAAAAGGACAGCTCCCTTTCCGGCTACCAAGGATGCAGTGAACAAGTCCCTTTTGTGTAAATGACCCCGAGAAAAAGAAGGAGGGGGGGAACGACGATATTTGGTCATTCATCAACAGTCATCTAGGAAAGCCAGTTTCAAAGCCTGACTTTCAATTCTAATTTAAATATTTTATGGCTGCTGTTGATCATTTCTTGGTGCTTACCACAGCATACAGGAACACGTGCTAAAATATGGCAGAATTTAATATTACTGAAAGTAGGTTGAGCGCTCAGAAGTACAGACTGGATGGATTGATAGGCGGATGTAGGAATTGCAGGTGGCATGTCCGCATTTAGGCATATTACAGTGTGAAAACCCCAACCAGGTGCATTCATTGCACTCCCCTTTACTGATATTTCTCTTTAGCTGTTTGATATAAAAGCTCAGTTCTTGCTCTTTCTATTCTTTTATCGGTTCAAGAGGTGTAGTCTTGATGCTGCGCACTCAAAGGCGCGCAGTTAAAACAAGCAGCCCAATGCCAGCGCGCACATCATTCCCTTATGCTCAGAATCACCACACGATTAAAGGTCTTTTGAGGCCGCAATATTAGTAATGGTACAACCTTCCGAGTGCTGTGTCCCCATTTTGCTCATATCAGTCACCAAACACAGAAAATAAACTTCCTAATTTGAACATCCAACAGAAAGAAAGGGCTGAATAGGGCAGTTATGTTACAGAGATTAGTAAAACAGCCAATACATTAATTAATTCATTTATTTATCTTTTTTTTTACAGTACATCATGAACAATAACTTACTTATTCACAGAGAGAGATGCCAGGGTCTGGAGGATCTCTGCTTTAGTCGGAGAACACCCCCTCTTCCTCTGCCTCCGCAAAAACTGCATCGAGAAAAAAAAAAATCCGCAATACTCAGGCAGTTTTGCAGAATCCGTGGTTAACCTTCCTTGCCACGCTCATTTTGTTCCCAATCTCAATACGACGTGGTGTATAATCCACACATTAGTCCGGATGCAATGCTATTAACTCTCACAGTGATGATAATGAATCGGATATTTACTCCTTTTTCAAGACGCACATTTCAAGAAGGCGCCCACAAGTGCCATTGTAGAAACAACTCGTAGCAAAGCAAAACTGTCATCCGAGATTTTCTCCAAAGGATGAGTTTTTATTTTCTCTTATCTAAATTATGTGTTTTGAAAGCCCGTCATGAGGACCTTGGCAGACCATCATCCATACGTTGAGCTGTCGAGGTGGGGTTATTTTAAGAACCCTGCCACTCGCTTACGTGTCAGATGTAACTTTTCTGCAAGTCCCTATTACTTCTTACTTATCAACCCTGATTAAATTTCACCGCACAGCCCAGTGCGGATTTCAAGATGCTTATTTCTGCTTTTCCCTCCTGGTTTTACGGATAAAAGAAGTTCCGCAGTACAGTGACTGAAATGGTATCCTCTACGTTGGAGAAGTGATAAAGTTGTCACGTTTAAAGATTATCTCTCTCTTCAGATTGCTCCGTTCTCCATGTTTAAGAGGGAAACGCGTTATTCTGGAATGGAACATCGAAAGAAAAAAAATTCCAGGCGGTATCCTTCAGAAGCCTTTAAAGCCCCATCACAAATTCAGACAGCGGCTTCCAAATGTGAAGAGCCTTCGTTATACACCAAAAGCACTATTCTTACATGTTTTCCGAACCTAGCTTTGATCTCACCTTGTCTGGACGGGAGTTATGGTTCATCAAAAGGCTGTCATCACTTCTGCGCCCTCGCTATTTCTGAAATTCGACCCTTGCCTCGCCATTGATGTGACATACACTGTGGGGTAAGATTTTTTTTCGGGGTTATTATCCACAAATGGGTGGTTGTCCAAGCCGAGTCTTCCTCTTTCCTGTGGACTGCGCTGTGTGTTTTAGGCTGCTTCACAAAATAGCCTGTTCCAAGACGCGCATGTACGCCGTATCCATCGGTGCGCCTGACGGTGGCACGGCGCGCTCTGCATTTTCGTACCAAAATAAAACGCAGCACTGGCGGACAATGAATTGATAAGTTCAGAAGGGGGGCATCGTGTAGGTTACCTCCTACTGACAAGCTGCTTTCTCCAACTGAGACTGTTCCGCCAGTCACTGCTGGTGGATCGACTCTGCCGTCAGCCGCAGGACTGAAGCAGCGAGGGCAGGAGATATTGTTTTCCCTCTCTTTCTGTCTTCATGATGCTCTATTTAAACTTCTAAAGCTTCTTAAAAAAATCCACTATGTAGTATCCACGTTGCTCTGAAGACTGACATTAACTGGTTCTTTACCACTGCTCTTTTCATTCACTGGTTAGATTTTTTTTTTTAAAGGAAAGCAAACAAATTATTGTTTATTGGCGTCTGTGTGTGAGAGAGAGAAAACAGCCAGCAGGCGAGCGAGTAAGCGACAGAAAGAGAGAGAGAGAGAGAGAGATTTAGCTCGAGTGCAGAGCCAGACAGATTCCTCCCATGTGTATCTTGCAAATGGGACACGACTGCCACCTACCGGTTTGATTCGCCTGTTCG
>VUQH01036350.1:16814-27965 GCA_015106775.1 Etroplus canarensis | reverse complement strand
TCAAAAAAAAACTAAAAAAAAAAAAAAAAAAAAACTGACCAGAAATTATTAAAGGCGAGTTTGACTGGGTGTTGTTCATGCAGATTCCTTCAAGCAGCTAAGCTAAAAAGACAGACTAGAACACTGGAGACCTTAACAGTACAGAGCTGGAGCAGGGGTGGGCCATACGGACAGAGATAAAGTAAATGAAAGGTTGCAGATGATACAAATGGCGCTGAACTGTGTTAAACTCTACAAATTTAGTAGACATTGCAGATTATTTTACAATAGTCCATTTGCCAACCTGCAATACCTTCAACACCTCTACAACTTTCTTAGTAAACTGTAAGAAAGTCAAAATATTGTACTACTACTATTCCTCCTCACCCCATGTGAGACATAAAGCTGCACAGTTCACTGTATTTATGTGTCAATTTGGTGTACTCTAAGGTTTTAATGAAATAAACCCAACATTAAACAATCCCTATAATGTTGTATCAACTTTTAAATTAGCTGACATCTTTCTAGCTGTCTGATATGCACCACAGTAGATACAGACTTGAGACAGAAAGTGTTACATCAAAATGCAACATTTGTCTGCCAACTCATGCTTGTGTGGCACAGACCTGCATCACTGAATGAAGAAAGGATTATTATTTACTATTTATAAACAAAACACACCGTCTAGTATATAACTATACAAATAATGAATAATGTGACATGGCACTCTTTGTTGGAATTATGTTAAACAGCAGTACAGACTCCTTACGTCATTCACCTTGAGATTCACCGCTGCCTTTAATTTCATTTTTGGGATTTAGGTTGCTGCGCCCAGATTGAGATACTCCATATTTTGCCCACGTGTGAATCTAGAGAACCAGCGTTTGTTCCTAGTAGTTAACTGAACATCTTAAAGGCAGAGGAGCATTATCTCTGTCAAAAGAGAACAAAGCATGAGCAGTGCCACTGCTCTAGCTTGTGGCAGTGGTTAGCACCGTTACCTCAGAACAAGAAGGTTCTTGGTTCAAACCCTAGCTGGGGCCTTTTCATGTAGAGTTTGCATGTTCTCCCTGGGTTTGTGTGAGTCACCTTCAGGTACTCTAGTTTCCTCCCAGTTTAAAGACATGCTACTTGATCCTATATTGGCTATCGATATATGCTAAGATTGTTTGGTTAAAATGTGCTTTGAGTGGTCAGGAAGACTAGAGAAGTGCTATATAAAAAGTACTTTTATTGCTACACTAAATGAATCTCTGCATTCAACCCTACAGAAAGCATAACAAATGGAAAAACTGAATTGCGCGCACGCACACACACACACACACTCACTCACTCACTCAGAGGCATATACAGTACTCTGAGCACGTGGGCTGGGGATTTGAGGACACATTCTTGTTGGTATTGGTAGACAGGGTATGTGTAAGTGTGCTGGATGCAGAACGTGAGTGTGATACTGGCCCCTCTGGGCTCAACATGAGTCATGTGTGTTACATAACACACACACACACACACAGATATACAGTTGGGATCAGAGGATCAGCGGTGTGCTCTTCGGCCGGCACATCTCCTTCGGTTTATGCTCCTTCTGTTGCCGTTTGTCAAACTCATAAACACATCCTATTTATTTAAGAAATTAAAGAAAAAAAATCAATTAACACTTATAAACATCCGCAAGCTTGAAACCACACACACACACACACACACACAAGAGTCTGCTTACTCTCTGTGGCAAGGACATCTGGCACATTTCACAAGCTGGCTATGTGTGGAAAGTGCAAGTGTGTGTGTGTGTGTGCGTGTGAGCAGTGCATGTGAGGAGGTAGTGTGTGTTTGTGTATGAAGGGGGGAGGGGACTGGAACATTGGAAGGCTGTGGTGAAAGGAAAGCTGGCACAAGTGAAGGGGTTCAGCAAGTCCACGGCATCAACGTTACACTCCCTTAGAAGAAACAAAGGACACAAGCTTTATAAGTCCTATGGTGCTTGATAAATACCTGTATTATGTTTACTGAAAGCACCATGTGCAAGGCCAAATTTCTCTCCATTAGAATAATCAATTGAATTTGAAAACCTGATACTTCCCATTCAAAGAAACTAGTATAGGACTTCAGGGTAAAATACCAAACCTGATCTGAGGGTTGTTGTGGGGCAATAACCAAACTTGGCTAGTCGTGTCAAAAGCTCCCAGAGGACTCTAAATGTCATGGCTGATTAAAACCTTATGACAGCAATGTGACCGCAGACAACACCATCTCTCTATTTCACTCAATAGCCGAGGAAAACTGTTGTGACTCATTAGGACAGTGAATGGAGCTCTCAGCTGGCGCTCTGAGGCAGAACAACCTGACCAACCAAAGGGTAAAGGAAGCCCATTTAATCTAACTGACCTGCAGGAGGACAGGAAAACAATCTCAATCAATCCACAAGAGATGGGCAAAGATAACAGTTTATTCGATGTGTATCGTGTGAGACAGAGAGAAAAAAAACAAAACAACTAATGTGTGTGTGTGCATGTGTGTCTGTGACTTACCTGATGCGTGACCATGAGGGAGCAGGATGAAGAGGAGGAGAAGTGCGGAGGCAGCCAGCCTGTGAGCTGGAGAGGAGGAGGTGGTAGAGGATGAAGAAGAGGAGGACAGGGCTCTCGTCTGAAACGCTACCATTCCATCGCACATCTTTTCCTCCAACAACCAGGGAGAGTCCTCTACGGCTTAACCTGTACAGGCCGCAGAGACAGGAAAGGACAGAGGAACGGGAGGGGGAGGAAGAACGCGGATTACTATCAACATTCGGCGAGGATTACGTAACCAGAAGCAACACAGAGAGACAGGAGGGAATTAAGCGAGATAGCTACAGTACACAGACTAGAAGACAGGGAATCACAGAGAGAAGGCCTGACTGGCATCTTATTAAGCAACAGTTGAATTCCTGATAACAGTAACTGCATGAATGGCTCTAAGTGTATTTCCTCCCCATGTGTTACATCTATTAACAGCATCCACCAGCCAGAGTGCTTCTCTGATCTCCAGTCGATCCCTAATCCTGGCTGTGGCACAAAATCTAACTGGATAAACCAGCCATTAAACTCCGTTATAGATGATGTAACAAACACTGCCACTGGCAAGGTGGCAACAATGGTAGTGTGTGGTGTTGCAGAAGCTAAAAATGTGAAAGAGAGAAAGTCCAAGCAGAATTTTAGAACTGATTACAAGTGCAACTTTTCCAAAAAAAAAAAAAAAATCCTGATGGTGCTCATTATTTATAAATTCACATAAAGAAAACTCCTCAAAATGTATGTAAAGGGTACAGCCCTTTACTGCGATTCCATCATCATATCCTGCAGGTTGCCCATCCATCTGTTTTCTGCCATCCAGATCTGGTTGAGGGGACAGCAGTCTAAACAGAGACACCGATACCTCCCTCACCCCAGTCATGTCCTCGAGGCCTTCTGGGTGGACATGAAGGCGTTCCCAAGCTAGCCAAGAAATTTAATCTCTCGAGAGTCCTACGGACCTAGAAGGTGTCCAGAGGGCATCCTTTTCAGATGCTTGAAGCACCTCAAGTGGCTCCCTTCGATGCGGATGAATATCAGTTCTACCCTGAGCCCCTCCTGAAAGAACGAGCTGCTCAGCCTATCTTTAAAGGAGAGCCTAGACACCTTTTGAGGGAAACCAATTTCTGCTGCTTGTATCTGCAATCTCATTCTTACAATCACTACCTAGAGGTTATAACAAAGGTGAGGGTAGGAATGTAGATTGACAGTTTTGCTTTAATGCTCTGCTCTTGCTTCAGCAACCAGTACAGCAACAGCATCACTAAGGGGCAACCCCTCCCCCCCCCAAAAAAATGGGTTCAGCATTTAGCGAACAAGCATCTGAGTTGTTCTTGCAGGTTGTTTTCCACAACAGAGAAAAATTATGCAAAGATGATGAGATTCGGTGTTGCTCTTAGAAGCGTCTCATATTTTGGTAACCACATCCTATAAACTACCAATGACATCAGTCTAAAAATGCTCCGTTTTTTTTCCCCTGCACTGCTTTGAGACAGGAAACAATGTTTTACCCTCTCCTCACCATTTTTTATCTGGTGTGAAACAATTTAAGCAGTAGTAATCACTGCTTTAAATAATAAAGAAGTAAATGTAATAACAATGTAAAATTAAAGACCTACTTCTCAGAATAGCAGGAAGGACATTGAGTTACTGTAAGACTCCTTTAAACAGTCATATGCAAATAGAGAGCAACTACTCCATCCTCTTACCACAAATATATCTTTATGATACCAACTTAAATAACTTCCTAAAAGCATTTGTTGGTTGATTGAGGTGATACGATGTGACACACACCATTACATAAATGAGATGCAGGTGCACACAGAGCTATTTATGTTGCGTCAGAGGGATTGGGATGAAGTAGAAGTGGCTGCGTTTTGTGGGAAACTAGCCAGCCTGCAGGCAGGATATTCTCAAGAGGAGGCAGAGGGCCCATTACATTTCCACAAGGCTGCGAAGCTAATGCCTACAGTGATGGCATGACTGCACTTAGAGAGCCGCAAATTTAATTGCAGATCTGCTGGATGGCCACTGGCACTGCCACAACTGATGATCCAGACTGTGTAGAAGGAAGTAACTGTAAACACACACATTCTGCATGCTGGGAGAACACAGACCTTATAGAGATAATCAGGTATAGGCCACAGACGTGACAGTTCAATCAAAACATAACTGCTTCATGCTGCTGCATTATAGTGAGAATTGAGTTTTTTTAGCCGACTTTCTGAATTGAAGCCATTAATTATGTTGTAATTAACTCCAATGCTTTATTTGCAACTGTCTGTGCTTCAACAGTTGAGTGTCCTGAGCTGGGCTATATTCCAAATTTCCAACATAGACAAGGAGGAGCAACCCTCCCTTCCACTGCCTGCCATCTTTCTGATGTCTCCAAGGGTGGGATGGTGAGTTGTACCTGACTGCGGCGCAGGCCAGTGGGAGACAGTGACGCAAGTCAGTTTTGGCAGGACAGTCTGGGCAATGCATTGAGCCAAAGGGCAACTATTCAAAAGCACATGCAAGGGACCTGTGCCAGCCATCTGATCCATAGATGCTTTCTCGTTTGTCCGTGCTGGCTGCCACGGTCTGGGTTATATAGAGACCCTTCAATATAGAGACCCTTCAATAGCTTTTTGACAGATGAATTTCAATGTTAGAAATATCAAGGACAAACTAAATAAAAGGAGGACAAAAAAAATGCAATTCACAATGCAGGACTGACCTTCTGAAAAAGCTGAGGGCAAAGTATTGACCAGACAGAACGTCTGCAAAGTGAAAACTTAAGCAGAATTAGCTTAACTGCCTTCACACAGGAGTGTATGAAAAAGGAGAAAGTCATTAAATCTGTGTTAAGTTATCCTACAAAACATAGCCTCCAATTAGCTATAACAAGATACTTTCAGAACCTTAGGAGAATCTTTGCATATCTTCTAATGCACCAACTTTACATTTATTTATTTAATTGATTAATAACACAGCAGGCAGTTTGACAGCTAAAGCAAAGAAATACTGTAAGTTTGGGTGTCAACCTGTCTTGCAGTTGTGTGGGTTTCCTGCCAGATTCTGCCATGGATGTTAAGCTTGACACGTCGCATTAAAGAATGTGGTGCTATTTTCAACCTCAAGTTTCCTGGAACACCTTTTTTAATCAACTCACATAAACAAACACTTCCTGCCAGCAGCTACATGGTATGAAGGAAACATCAGAGCACTAAAATCACACTTTAGGACCTGTACAGACAAACAGTACATGTTTAATCACTGTGCATTTCAGTTTTATTGCAAAGTCATTCTCAACAGTTGACATTTAAAGGCAGTATTACAGTGTGACTACTTTATATTATTTCAACCACTTTCAAATTGAACAGAAAGGCAGCTAAAGAGAAATAAAAACAACTTTTTGCTGACAGGCTTGATGAAAAACAGGAAAAGACACAAAACGCATAAAATGCTGCGTTAACACTACTTAGCTTCAATCATTAAAAACAATCTCCTTGTTTAATACTAAATAAAGATCTGATCTGATGTGGCCTCTTCTTAGGAATTTCTGAACTGAGGGAGTATCAGAAGAAATTTGTACTCCTATTAAAAACAAATACAAACAATACAGAAACACCATTCTGTGCCATGAGGACATGATGTGGCAAGACCAGCCAACCAGCAGAACTTGTATTAGCAGTTTTAGCGTGCATCAAGTTTAGATACATGAGTAATGAATATAGTCCAAAGTTTTCGATCTGCACTTCATGGCCACGTTAACAAGATTAGGCATGCTATGATCCAGTATTTCGGTTGGATAACGGTTTGATCCTGATCCAGAGAGCAGGACTGCACATCGATGACAATTTCCCAGTCTAAAGGCTGACCCATTCAATTCAATGTTGTGTCGTAGTAAGTTCACCACTTTGGCCACTTTACATAGCATGAGGGGGCTAACAGTAAAGGGTCAGTAGTTTGGAAGCATTTCATGCCAGCTTTTCTTTGCAGTTAAGAAGAACCAAGAACCTCAGTGACACAGTAGCTCATCCAGCTCACAATTCATCACAATTCACAGGTTACTGTAATATGTGAAGTATAGAAAGGAAATGATAAGTATTCTTGTTATTGGTTGGTTTTATTGCACAAACTAATGAGAATTGAAATCCACTGAGAAGTCAAGAAGGCTCACAAACAATCATATCCAGAACAATGGCCCTAACTGAACTTAAGGCATTACTATAAATAAACCTATTGCCAGCATTTATGTACAGATGGCAGAAGGGCACAGATCAAGAATCCATACTAATACCCCTGAGAGTAGTGATTCTTGTTAAAATGGAAGATTCTCCATGAAATGACAAATCTGACCAATACTCTAGGAGAGTAGCAATTATAATGAATTGCGGTCAGACACCATAGCATGAGCTCACTGAACCTGCGGCCAGATGAGCTAAAAAACTTCTGCAAACACACAAACTGCAGTTCACTTTTTCATGCTTACTCCAAAAGACAGTATATAATGTAGAAGCTAGAAGGACCTTAGTTTAGTGTAGCACTTGTTGGGAAGATCTTATTACACTTACAGTCATGCTGCTGTCAATTAGAACAAAAACATCTCACTTCAGCTGTCATTTGCCAGCTCCAAATGTGACGTGTGTGTGAGGTGTTTAAAAAAAAAGAAGAAGAAAAGTGCACGACTGTAAAATAAAGCAGTATGCAGCAGCCTAATGACTCTCACTTTTAGATGAAATGATATTAGTGCAAATAAGTCAGATAAAATGCCAAAACAGTTCTTAATTGTTCATTGAACTTATCCTTGTCTGTTTTTATGCATTATTTTACAAAAAATACCAATTCAGCAAGTTTAGATTCTTAATGTGTTTATCTGTAATATTCCAAAGTTAGGAAAACAGTGTTTGTGTGATGCCTGATGAGAGAATGATTCCTACTTTTAACACTGGTATTGAATCAGTATCAGCAGACTCCCGAAGCCAAAGCATAAGTAAAAAGTATTTCACAAGCTATTTGGTCACTTTTTTCCATTTTATCTCACAGCAAATTGAACATCCTCTTTGGTACATCGGTAGGCCATTCATATGTCTTGTAGATTAAAGAAGTTGAGGTTTCTTAAAAACAAACACTTTTTAGACCGTACTGTCTTGCACTTAGTGGAAAAAACAAAGTAACTCTCCACTTCAGACACCAGTAAGCCAACCAGTCATCCAGCAGACTGCAACTGCAGTTTTTCAGCTGCCCGAGGCTCCTGGAATGCAAAGGGAGCCAAAGGAGAACAGCAGCACAGACATGTGTTCAGAAACAGAGAGCACTCAGTGTGCCAAAGAAACAGCCAAGAGGAGATTTCCACCCGATAGGCCCTGGTGCTACTGCTGCTGCTGCTGCTGGTAGGCCCTGCGTGGGCCTATGAAAGGAGCCCAGAGACGAGGCTCTGCATGGCAGCAGAGAAAGGACCCTTTGTTATAAAGTATTATAGTGTTAAACCCCACAGTGCCTCAGCATCCCTCTGTACTGCTGCAAGGAAAGGGAGAGAATAAGACAGAAAATATGAAGGAGAGAAAAAAGAGAGAAAAGATGAAACATGAGAATACAGGAGGAAATATGATAGTGGTGAAAGATGGGGAAATCTGAGGAAAGGAATGAAGCCAAAAGAAGTACTCTCATTTATACCCAAAATGTGTTTTCTAGGTATGTTGTCAAACAGAAAACGACTCCAAATTCAAGGCCGGGAGTTATAAAAATTTCACAGCAGTTACATAATGTGTTCTAAACTAAGAACCATTAAAGCTGCACATTGTATATCTGTTATTCTGTGGAAGCCAGAGCTTGCATGCTGCGTGAAAACAAAACAAGTCAGTCTAAACAATGGGAATTAAAAAAAATAACTCGAGTGAGTTCAGCGAGGAAAAACAGCCTTTCATCTCAAGCTTTCATTCTGTCTAAAAACCCTATCCAGCAAAAATAAGCTCTAGGAATTAGATGCAAACAGTTGGGTATTGTTTAACAACTACAACTAGCAGATGTGATTTCATTATGAAATACTGGGAAATCATCTGACTATCGCAATGTTTTCTTATAAATTAAGTACTGACATCAGAAACATTTCTACAGACATTGAGCAATGAAGTCAAAAAACATTCTGAAAAAAAAGACAAAAACTAACTGAAACTGTGTTTATGAAACTAAGTAAAAGAAAATGAAAATAAACAATCTTTTTAGTTTTAGTAAATGTGGTCAAATTTGTCAACTCAAAAAGCAAAAGGAGGCTTTGATTCATGTTTATTAAGACTAGAATGTATACCTGATAATAAGCGTTGTGTTTGTACTGCAATTCCTCTTCTGAAATGTACCTTTGTGCTCCCTTGTATTCTCCCCAAGGGGTCACCACAGCGGATTAATCCGCATTGGTAATTTAGCAGAGGTTTTACACCGGATGCCCTTCCTCACGCAACCCTCCACAGTGAGAGGGGCTTGTGTCCCCACTGCAATACCTCTTGTAAACTTCTTAAATCCTGCCCATGAAAGATACCACCTAAACAAATTAATCCATCAATTTTCTTCCACTTATCCAATTCAGGGACAGGGAAGGCTAGCCCAGCTGCCACTGGGAAAGAAGCAGGGTACACTCTGGACAAGTCCATCATTGCAGAGCTAACACAGCGAGACAGACAACCATCCATACTCCTGTTCACATTTACAGCCAATTTAGAATTGCCAAATAACCTAACCCTACGCATGTCTTTGGACTGTTGGAGGAAGCCGGAGTACCCAGAGAGAACCCATGCAGGCACAGGAAGAAAACGTAAACTCCACACAGACAGACCCCAACTGGCTGGTGGATTCAAACCCAGGACCCAGGTCACTGTGCGGCAACAGTGCCAACCACAGTGACAGTAAAACTACGAAAACCAGACCTATGAAGGTACTTCATCCCACTGAATAAATGTAAGAAAGAGGGTGCTGTCACTGTATCAATATTATATTTTTTCTAGTGGTGAGGAAAAAACTGAAACAGTATTGCATTGCGATAGTTTGCATGGCAGTATCGTATTGATACAGGCATACCAAATATCAATATCCTATTATAAAACTGTAAATGCAAATTGAACATTTTTAGTGGTAGTATAACAAATTCAATTTTTTTTTTTTCAGTCCACCTACGTAATCAATATCAGAATCCTTTTATAATGGGGGGAGGGGGGAATCTTAGCATGCTGTACAAGCTGTCGTGTTCAAAATTCATGTAATATTACTGTAGATCACATGTGTGATCTACAGTATTATCAGGTAAGTTGAACAAAACTGCAAAACAAAGGTTTTAATGACACCGTCGGTCAGTCTGTCTGCTTGATAATCTCATTTCACAGCAATAAAAATGACTGCAGTGAGAGGAACAGACTGAGGACAAAGTTTACCTTTGGGGACCTAATTTACAGTTAAAAAAAGGGGGGATATATTTCATTGCAATATGTTTAAAATCCCAATATTACTGAATGGTGGCGTCTCTGGTGATCCCCACCCCTAATTTCCTCATACATATTATGAAACAACCAAAACAAAGACAACCTGATGCACACAGATTGGACCAAAAAAAAACAAAAAACAAAACATCGGCGAGCCTTACATAATCAACAGAACATAATAGGAAACCGGACCTGGACACTTCCCCAGCTCTGATCTCCGGCACAAACACAACAACACATCACATCTGGACTTCCCTGCTCTCCGTTTGGGGGGGGGGGGTCAAGTGTCACATCTTACGTTTCCCTGCTGACAGGAAACGACTCACAAAGTTTTACTGGAATAAAAGTGACGGGTGGGAAACTGCGGCCCCTCAGAGCTCAACGACGCGTCTCTCTGTCTGCATTAAACGCGGTCAGCTGGCTGCTCGAGCCGTCCAGCGGCGGAGTCACACGCCTCGACACGTGCAACCGTACTGTGGGGTATTTAAACAAAGAGCGAGGTGGGCTGCCAAACACACGCAAACAGCCCAATAACAGGAGAGAAATCCAAACCAAAGAAGTAGTGCGGCTACAGCCCTTTCCACCCAACTCAGCCTCTCGCAAACGCACCATAAACGCACAATACGAGCAGACCTCCTGCTTCCTTGTTCGTATTATCGTTCACATGACCAGATGTAAACCGATACACTAACGTCACAGCGGTTTACTGTGAAACGAGACTAACCAGCTACCCTTTCATATACTGTTTTGTGTCTCGTTTTACTGTCCCTGGCAGTCAAGGTGGGATTCAAACTTGTATCCAACGGAGCTGACGGAAACAGAACGTGACGTTTACCCGAACGCCAACTACGTTTGCCAAGCTAGCTCAGTCTCTTCAAAAACACTAAACTGGCAGCTAATTATCACCGCCGAGGACACACAACGCCGCCTGGTCAGTTTTATTATGTAACGAATAAATGCTGACGGCCGGAGAGAGGACGAGAGAGACAGAGGAGGAGAGCTGGTGTGGCCTGCGTGTGCTTAGCTGGCGAAAATACGTTCAAGACTCACCAACGTAAAGGTTACCAGCGGCGGCGAGCCCTCCTCTCTCTCTCTCTCTCTCTTCGGCTTCACAGTCGAGGCATTAACGTGTGTGTGTGTGTGAAAGAACACCCTCAGACTTGACTGTG
>VUQH01036350.1:0-10701 GCA_015106775.1 Etroplus canarensis | reverse complement strand
TTTTTTTTTTTTTTTTTTTTTTTTTTTTTTTTTTTTGTCCAAATACTCTTAACAGATTGGACACCATAGTGCTGCCAGTCTGACTCAAATGTGGGTGAAAGGTACATTTAAACAGCATTGTAATGTTTATTGATGTCACTTGCACTTAAATGGCCTTTATCCTTTCTAGGAAGAAATTTCATAATGTTTGTGGTCCAGGATCTGTGCCATAGTACGCTCACCGGCCGCTTCAAACAAATGTCTAATTGGCAACTCCGTGTGTTTAGACATGTAGACATGGTCAAGACAACCTGAAGTTCAAACAGAGCATCAGAATAGGAAAGGAAGGTGATTTAAGTGATTTTTGAATGTGGCATGGTTGTTGGTGCCAGGCATGCTGGTCTGAGTATTTCAGAAACTGCTGATCTGTTTTCCTGCGCACCCGGCTCTAGGGTTTACAGAGAATGGGCCGAAAAATGGAGGATATCCAGTGAGCAGCAGATCTCTGGGCAAAAATGCCTTGTTGATGTCAGAAGAATGGCCAGAAAGATGATAGGAAGGCAATAGTAACTTCAGTACACAACCAAGGTATGCAGAAGAGCATCTGTGAATGCACAACATGTTGAACCTTGAAACAGAAGGGCTACAGCAACAGAAGACCACACTGGGTGCTGTTTCTGTGAGCTAAGAACAGGAAACTGAGGCTACAGTTCACACCGGATCACCAAAGTTGAACGATAGAAGATTGGTTGCCTAGTCAATAAGTCAATTTCTGCTGTGAAATTTGGATGTTAGGATCAGAATTTGGTGTAAAAACATGAAAGCAAGGTCCTCCCTGACTTGTATCAATAGTTCAGGTTGGGGGATACTTTCTTGGCCCACTTTGGGTCCCAACTGAGCATTGTTTAAACACCAAAGCCTACTTTAGTATTGTCGTTAACCATGTCCATCCCTTTATGACCACATCTTCTGATCATCAGGATACCGCCCCATGTCACAAAAGCTCAGATCATCTCAAACCAGTTTCTTGACATTGAAATGAGTTCACTGTACTCAAATGGCCTCCACAGTCATCAGATCTAAATCCAGTAGAGCACCTTTGGGCTATAGTGGAGTGGGAAATTTGCAACATGGAAAGCCGACAAATCTGCAGCAACTGTGTGATGATATCATGTCAATATGGACCAAAATGTCTGAGGAATGTGTACAGGCAGTTCTGAAGGCAAAAAAAGGTCCAATCTTGTGCTAGCATGGTGTGTCTAATGAAGTGGCGATGAGTGTATATTTGGATAATACTTATGTATTCTAAAAATGCCTTCATCCCAGTATATTAATACATAACACATTTTGCTGTGCTGTAAGCAGTTTCTCCACTGGGATTAATAAAGTATTCTGATTCCGATTCTAACAGACAACCACATTCAGCTGACCAAAATAATAATGAGCAAGTGTAACTAAACAACTATAACTAAACAAATAACTATTAGTAATTATACCAATATGAGTAGGACTGCAGTTTAGACCACAAACCTCAGACATCCAGAACTAGATTTACTTCTCTCTTATTTCTTATGTATGGCTTCAGCCCTGGCTCCTTGTTTAGCTATGGGACTGTAAATGCAAAATAAACAGTTTAAATTGGATCAATCAGAAATGATCATTGTTCTGCACTAATCCCTAAACAGCTTTATCAGGGTCTCCTTCTTGCTGTCAGACCTCTTGCGGCTTGGTTCAAGGCACTGACTGCCCTTTACCTTCCACTTACAAACCGTGCTATTTTGTTCAGTGTCTAAAGTTTTAGTTCATAACACAATGGGATGTATACCACATGAGCCAGTAGCAAATGTCTGTATTTAGGTGTAAATAAATCTATAAAGAACATTGCACTCAGAAGATGATGTTCAAAAGTTTATCAGTAATTTGAAATTAGTTTGAATATTTTATTACATAAGATAAAATTTGTTAGAACTTACGAGTAATTTGTGTGTGAAAGCAGTTACTTAATTCTCAATTATCTTGACAGATGCAGTGACGCCAGAGCATACCAAAGTAAAGGCCAGGTTACAGGAAAAGGACATTTAAAGTGAGTCACAGTTCCCATCCTCAACGACTGAAATGGCATACTCACAGATCCGCTTGAAAATTCTCCCCAGTGTTCGTTGCCTCTTTGACAAACTGGTGCAGATAAAAGTAGAGGGACTTACTCCTCACAAACCAGTGGAGCTGAGGTCCAAACTGGTTGATGACAGAGGGGTCACTTTCAAAGCCTCCGCCCTGTACAAAGCAGATGCCACTGGTCAAGTGGACGTCTGCCGTGCGCCCTCTTTGGGTGGCAGTTACACCGGCGTGGAGCCCATGGGTTTGTTTTGGGCCCTTGCACCGGACACTCCACACAGTAAACTCCTGAGGAAGAATGTTCTCAGCCCAACACGGGTTGACCTGGAGGCTCTCAGTGGGGAGACTGGTGAGCTTTTAGCATCAGAATCCAATGAGAGGGGGTACATGACTGAGGGGATGAAGAGAATACCTTTGCAAGAGGGCAGGATACGAGGTGTCCTCTTCGTACCACCAGGTTAGCTGGATTTTAGTGGAACTAGAATTCAGAAAAATACATATAAATTAGAAAAATGGAGAAGTTTAACCCAGCTTACCTGTCTACCTTCGTTTTTAGGTAACGGTCCATTCCCAGGAATTGTAGATCTGTACACTTTTGGTGGAGGTCTTTCTGAACCCAGAGCCAGCCTCCTGGCAAGTAAAGGTTTTGTTGTCTTGGCACTGGCATATTATCGTTACCAGGATCTACCAAAAAACCCTAAAAACTTGGATTTGGAGTACTTTGAAGAGGCGGTCACATATCTGAGGAAGCGACCAGAGGTCAGTGTTGAAGAATAAAACAAATATCATGTTTAGAATCAAAATCTCAATTCTGTGCCTCTCATGTGAGTGCGTATTGTGAATAGCATGTCCAAACGTATGCATTTTGAATAAATTGGAGATAATGTATAGGCCCTTATTTAAATGTAGTATATCAGTGTTGCCACCTAGTGGCTTTTTTCCACCACCATGCATTGGTTACAGGAATTTCAGATTTTTTAAGTTCTTTCCAAATTTTTTGGAGTAAACAGTAATCTAGAGTTGAAATGATAAGCTGATCAGACTTTTAGTGGGTAGAAAGGACTTCAGTCTGCTTTTCCTTCTGAGAAATTGTACAAACATTTCTGAAAGAATGGATCATCCTAATTCCTTTGTGGTCCTGTAATAGAAAACCACTGTTGCAACAAGTCAGTCGGAGAAATTTCTTGCCTCCTCAGTATTCCACGATCAACTGCAAGTGATACTGTTGCACAGTGGATGTGTATAGGAACTACAGCAACTCAGCAATGAAAAGGCAGATGACATAACATTACAGAGTGGGGTTGCTGAGTGCTGGGGTGCATAGTTACGGTTATGTTTTTGTCGTGTTGGTTTGTTTGTGTGCAAAATAATTCAAAAACTAATGAATGGATTTGGATGAATTTTTTTATGGATTTGGATTCATTAAAGGAAGAGGTGATTAAATTTTGGGAAGAATCAGGTGATGGAATCATGACATCATAATTTAAATGTGACCGATGTCCCCACATATCATGACTACGAGAAAGTGTGTGTGCATGTGTGCAAGTGTTGTAGAGAGATCAAAGGCTCGAGCTACTTGGCGGAGATCTGCGCTCTCGTGAGTGCTTTTCTAGTTTGTAAAAGTTGTCAACACTGCCAACTTAACTGCATAGTTCCAGACTTCCTCTGACATGAACATCAACACAAAAACTGTATGCTCGGAACTTCATGGCGTGAGTTTCCATGGCCAAATAGCTGTATGTATGCCTTACATGACCAAGAACAGTGCCGAGCATTAAATGGAATGTTGTAAAACACACCACCACTGGACTCAGGAGCAATGAAAATGTGTTCTGTGGATTGAAGATTAGTGCTTCTGTAACTAAGTCTGAGTCTGGCAAATGCCAGGGCTAACACTATAGCGTTGTTTTTCTGTGATTGACTGGGCTCCATAGTTCCACTGAAAGGAAATCTTAATGCTCTAGCTTACTAAGATGTTTTGGACAAAGCGATGCTTCCAACTTTGTGGAGACAGTTTGGGGAAGGCCCTTTTCTGTTCCAGCATGATTATGCCCCAGTTCACAAGGCAAGGTCCATAAAGGCATGGTTGGATGAGTTTGGTGTGGAAGAACTTGACTGGTCTGCACAGAGCCCTGACCTCAACCCCATTAAACACCATTGCGATAAACTAGAATGGAAATTGCGAGCCAGGCCCTCTCATCCAACATCAGTGTTTGACCTCACAAATGTACTTCTGGATGAAGGGGCAAAAATTCTCACAGAAACACTCCAAAATCTTGTAGAAAGCCTTCTCAAAAGAGTGGCAGCTGTTCTAGCTGCAAAGGGGATGTCATAAAAGAGCCTGTAGATGTAATGTGTATGCACCCCAATATTTATGTCCCCATCTTTAATCTGTGGAGGTTTACACCAGTATATAAAAAGCTGTTGTTGAAGTGTAGATATTTTAATAGATAGTTACCAATCCTTGGGGATTCAAAAGTAATTAGGCAAAAATGCATAAAAACAAGCACAATTACAGTATATTTAATATTTTAAAGAAAATCCTTGGGGTAGACTCATAGACACCAGCTGATGCTTTGTATGTACTCTGGTGATGCTCCCCAAGACTAAAGACATCCTAAGCTCATTGTTGTTGGACTAAAAACAGTCGCTTCACTCAGCCAGTCAAGGATTCTGCTGTGTCATGTTTAAAACTCTTTGGTTACTTTGGCCATACACTGCATGATTTTAATGCCATACAGCCATCAGCAGTGATTCATGCCGATGGTTGTTAGCATAACAGAACCTCCAGCATAATGGACATAAAACAGGACAGTACTGTTACTTTTCCTCCTCTTTTCACAGATCTCTAAGTACTGAAGTAAACCATTCAAACTGAAACTGAGCCTGAAGAACAAAGAAACATTACTGTCCATGTACTTATGGTCTGAACTGTATTAGCAGATGTACACCTGTTATAGAAAAAGAAATCTGAATGAGTTCATTAACATAATACCTCTCTCTACAGGTGAAAGGTCCTGGGATTGGCATCATATCGATCTCTCATAGCGGTGGTTTAGCTTTGAGTATGTCCTCTTTTCTCTCTGGGATCTCAGCGACTGTCTGTATTAATGCCTGTAATGCAAATGTTGTGCTTCCTTTACGCTACAACGACATTGTAATGCCGCCACTTCCTCCTGTCATGGAGAATATAAAAATCATAGATTCTGGGCTTGTAGATATACGTGATGCCCTGCCAGATCCTACCCTGGAAAAGAACAGGGCGTCTTTGATTCCAATTGAACGTGCCAGCTGCCATTTCCTGTTTGCTGCGTCTGAAGATGACCACAACTGGAACAGCACATTTTTTGCCAATCAGGCTGTTGAAACGCTGAGAAATCATGGCAAAAAATCATTTGAGCTGGTAACTTATCCAAAAGCTGGGCACTTTTTGGAAGTCCCATACATGCCTTTTTGTCCATCTGGGTTTCATGCAGCTGTAGGGAGTGTTGTGGTGTTTGGTGGGGAGCCAAAAGCCCACTCTGAGGCTCAACTGGACCTGTGGGAAAGAGTCCAGGAGTTCTTCAAGAGCCACTTGGACAACAAGAGCACTTGATAGCGGGCAATTCTGTATCAAGTCTATCAGCCATCTCTGAACATTTGTTTTTAGTGATGCTTACCAGTGCCTGTGGTTTTTCATTAATACAATTATGAGAGGAATGATAAATTTTGACTGCATGACCCTTCCAGTGTTCTACAACAAACAATCCTAGTATTTTATTATTCTGACAAGTTTTTGTTCATTAACTCATGTGACACAGTTCTCATACAACAAAGAGGATCAGAGATTTCAATTTGCTATAGTAGGAAAAAGTAAATGGACATGCATTTATATGCAATTTCCCCCCTGGGATTAATGAAGTATTGTGATTCTGATTTATATAGTACAATTCTAGTCCTCCAGAAAACCACTACTCACCAGTCAGAGTTTCACACTACAAAGTGTAGTGGGGGTGGGGGGTTGTTCAGTATCTTTTTCCCCAAGGACACTTCATCACATGGACTGAAGGACACAGGCAGCAAAATGAATACTGTTTGATTATTGGCCCATTTCTTAAGCCACAGCCACTGTGCTCACACTTGGTTGGTCTATTTAAATAGTCCATAAAAGCAGAGACACTTGTACTTTTCCTACAGTAACATGACAAGATGTCTTCCTTGAAAGTAGCCCATATAAACAGAAATGTTAAACAATTATGTCTTTTTCCACTGATATGATGCTGGTGCACAGCCACTTCTGCTTTTGTGCCTTTTGTGAACCAGCCTACATTTCTACATGGTTTGGTGCATGAATGCTATTTTACGGTACATATCAAAAGTTGGGGTTGTATACATGGGAAGAAAATGACTGTGGACAGAAAGTGATGCTATTACTATCTTTTTGGCATTAGTCTTTATATGTTGGAATTGCATGGAAAAGATTCTAGATAGGGCACCAGCACCAACTTTGATGGAAAGGAGGTACAAGAGTGACATATTGGATGACTGTAATCAATCTTAAATGAGCTGTTTTATGTGACACATTTTTACCATTATTTCAAGTGTTTTATATACTTCAGAATACCCATTATTGGAAATAAATATATAATTATTTATTTTTGTTGTTGCATCATCTTCTGGCTGCTCCCTTTAGGGGTTGCCATACTGCATCATCTGCCTCATCTCATTCTATTCCTTGCATCCTCTTCTGTCACATGGCCTCCTTCATTACATCCATAAACCTTCTCTGTGGTCTTCCTCTTCTCTTCCTTCCTTGCAGTGCCATCTTCAACACCCTTTTCCCAATATATCCACTGTCTTTCCTCTGCATATGCCCAAACCACCCCAACCGTGCCTCTCCGACGTTATCTCCAGACCTCTCAACGTGAGCTGTTCCTCTGATGTATTTGTTTCTACGTTTTCACTCTGTGTTTTTGTCAGTACCACTGGCTTCAAACCACGTGCAACATTAGGCCTCGCTACTATGTTGTAAATCTTCACTTTCACTTTTGTTGCTATCCGTTTCACAGAGCATCCCTGACACTCCTCTCCACCCACTCCACCCTACCTGCACTTTCTTCTTCACCTCTCTTGTGCTCTGTCCGTTGCTTTGGATGGTTGACTCCAGGTGTTTAAACTCATCCACCTTCACCACCTCTACTCCATGCAACTTAACATCCTTCTCCTTAGATACAAAGTCTTCAATAACCAGGTGCCAACCTTGTTAAAGACCTCATAAAGACCCCCCCCTCCCTAAATGGTCAAGGCAAATAGCTGACCCTCCCTGAGCCTGGTTCTGCCAGTGGTCTCTTTCTTCCCACTATTGCCAAGTGCTTACTCTTAGGATTGTTAGGGTTTTCTCTCTAATACTGTTGATTCTTTACAGTGTTAAATGCCTTGAGGTGACTTCTGTTGTGAATGGGCAATATAAATAAATAAAAATTTAATTCCTTCTCACTCACTTTCATTCACACATGTATTCTGTCTGGTTTATGCTGACTTTCAGTCCTCTTCTTTCCAGTGTATACCTCCACCTCTCCAGTCTCTCTTCCACCTGCGCCTTAGGGACTTCAGTAATTCAGTGTTTCATTTTAATGACTTTGACTAGTGATCATATAGTGTATTTTGAATAGTGTGGTGTACAAATAACTGTAGATTGTTTCAAGAAAACATATCAAAAATGAACAAATCCTCAAAATCGATAAAGTGAAGTGCAGTAATGAATTTCTTCCTGAATAAACTACAAGTTTCTGATCTCTCATTTGTATGAATATTGGTTGTTTTTTAAACTTAATGTGATGTCATTATACATTACAACGTGACACAGAGCACATGGAAAGAACATTCACAATGATTATGAAGCAAAACCCACTGTCCCAGTTTTATTCACATGCACGTTGACCTTACAATCCTTGGAATTGTACATGAAAAGCTTTTTGTCTGTTTCAAAGGGTAGTGAGTAAGCAAGTCTCTGAGATTTGATTAGCAGAGTAGCCTGCATCAAAGAAGTGGGTCTTATTCTGCCCCTTAATTTTCAAAGATTTTGGTAATGCCACCTTGATTGGATTTACTCTGATAAGCTGTCACATGCGTCTTCACATGAAAATGTGGAGCGTATTCAAATGCAAAATCTGCTTCATGTATTTACTGAAAGAAAGTGGTTCCTTTTATTGATCAAAAGTGTTCCGTGAAATGTCCAGGGGTGTGCTCTCCGCTCTTCCTGGTATTTTCAGCAAACCTGAGAGGAATGTCACAAGCTCCCGTGAGAGTACAGACTGAACAAGACAACAGGAGCAGAGTGAGAGGAGAGTGAAGTTAAACCTGCTTTGTAGTTCGGATCTTCACTCACATTTCTGACCAACATAAAGATGCTGAGGAGCATGACTTGTAGCACTGGCGTAGTAGATTGTATTTGGTGCTGATGTTGGAAATGCGCCCTTTATTTCTCAGTATCAGCCAGGCTCCTTTCCCTCCGTGCTGCTTGTCATTCATGAGACTGAGTGGAGTTTCTTGGTGCTACATGAAGAGGAGGGCTCTCCTCTCCAGTCTTGCACCTCTCGCTGTTAAATATTCAGTTGCAGGCTCCCCGCACCATCCAGTCTACCAATAAACGGCCTCTGACAGTGCGATTGGCAGCGGCAGCAGGAGTAACAGTCTGTCAGCAACAATATTTTTTTTTTTTTCTGGACTGCGAGAGGTGTTGGTGCTGTGCTCTCGGTGCTGCGGGCGTCGTTCTCGGAATGGACACTTCGCAACCCGGTGTGATTTTAGGTGCACCGGGGTGTCAGAGAGTCCAGCATCCATCCACAGCCACGCTGCGCACGGATTCCAGTGACTGATTTGTGCCGTGCATCCGCATTACTGGTGGGGGTGGGGGGATATGGGGCACACAGCCTAGGCTTTCCATCTCCCAGTGCTTTGGTACAAGCTGGGATTGTTCTACCATGGTTTTTCCTCCTTAATTTATCAGACTTAATCACTGACAAAAGACCATTTCATTGCTGGCAGCCGCCGTGTCCGACCTGCATCCTCATTCATACTAACTGTGCAGCATGAGCTGCGATGTGTAGATTTTCCTCTTTTTACTATCAGAACAGCAGGTCAGAAATGTCGCTTTACTCCTGGCTGCCGACTCTCTGTCGGCTCTCCTAAAAGAACCACACGGAGCTGGTCAGAGTGAATCGCCATGGAGAGTGCGGGGAGCCGGGCAGCGACGGTGGGGGACGGCGCGAGCAATTTCACAGCAGCCCACCTCTGGCTGGATCTCCTGAACGCTTCGAGCCCGTCGACCCGGTGGGACGGCGGCCCGCCTGCCGAGGGCACCGGGCTGGACGAGCAGCGGCGACTCGTGCAAGAGCAAGCCTACCGGGATTTCACCACCACCATTCAGGTTTTCATCCTCATAGGTTCGCTGCTCGGTAAGTCTCCTCAGGGCACGCTCACTCTCAAATCTGGGTCATGGGGATCTTTCAGTGGTGGTGGTGGTGGTGGTGGTGGTGGGGGGCAGCCGGTGTGTCAGTATATCTGAGACAATTTGCAACAGCAAGCAAACAAGTCAGATTATCCATCAGTCCACGAAATCAATCATCTTGTGGTGAGTATGAAACATCAAAGTAATATCCTCTACTTAAAGCTTAAGATTGGTACTAAAAGGAAAAAAAATAATTTTTGATCATCAGAAACACAAAAAAAAGCAAAAAAGAATAAGGTTTAAGGTAGAGTGATGCGTTTATAAAAACAAAACTACTGCATATTTCTATAGATTTTTGCAGCCCTACCTGTTCACATCATAAGTCACTGGCAGATGTAAACAACCTACTGATCATTACTGTGAGCTACTTAAGGCAGTGTAGTATTTGGTGGCAACATCTGTGACATAACCCATTGCAAATCACAATAAAAACTGCCAGTGCTTCTTATCTTCCGTTACTAAAACCTGTCAGCATATCACTGTAGTCTGTATACTTTGTTATTCCCACATATCTCTAGGCGTGGCATGTGTGGTGAAAAAGGCTGTTAAAAAAACCTCTGCGCCCTCTTGGTCAAGTCAGAGATTGTTGGAGCTGAAACTAGTCCACCACTACACCTGACACACATATCTGTGAGGCATGAGGTCTGATCTTGTGTTACAAGTTCATACAGTTAGATCTATAAGTTTTTGGATACTGACACTCTTTTGGGGAATTTTCAAGATGTGACTGAAATGCAGACTATATGCTTTTATTAGGCTGGGAACTCAAGGAAAACTTGACGGATATTTGTTACCATTTTTAACAAGAAATTGGAAAATAAAGCACTACCAGTCAAAAGTTTGGACACACCTTCTCATTTAATGGTTTTTCTTTATTTTCATGACTATTTACATTGTAGATTCTCACTGAAGCCATCAAAACTATGAATGAACACATATGGAATTATGTAGTGAAGAAAAAAGTGTGAAATAACTCAAAACATGTTTTATATTTTAGATTCTTCAAAATAGCCACCCTTTGCTTTGTATACTGCTTTGCACACTCTTGGCTTTCTCTCAGTGAGCTTCATGAGATAGTCAAAACTATGAATGAACTTACTGCATTGTGTTTATTTATA
>VUQH01036347.1:6895-22653 GCA_015106775.1 Etroplus canarensis | reverse complement strand
GGTGAAATGAGTCTGCTGCTGAACGTGCTCCTGTGTCTGTCCAGGACGTCATGGAGAGGGTGTGAAGGATTGTCCAGTATTGCCCTCAACTTGGACAGCGTCCTCCTTTCTGACACCACTGTTAGAGTCCAGCTCCACACCTACAATGTTGCAGATCAGTTTTGTTGAGTCTGTCGGTGTTCGCTACATTCAGTCTGCTGCCCCAACACACCACAGCATAGAGGACGGTACCGGCTATCACAGACTCGTAAAACACCCTGCGCATCTTCCGACAAACATTGAAGAACGTAAGTCATCTCAGAAAACAGACGGCTCTGGCCCATCTTGTAGAGGGTTTCTGTGTTCTGTTAACGAAGTCCAGTTTATTGTCAGTGTGAACGCCAATGAAAACTGATGAAAACTTGGATGCAGACTTGACTGGCCTACACAGAGTCCTGACCTCAACCACATCCAGGCCCTCTTGTCCAGCATCGGTGTCTGACCTCATATGAATTGGCAAAAATTAAAAGGGGTAAAAGGGGGTACCAAGGCCATGTTAATGCCTATGGCTTTAGAATGAGACGAGTAAAGGGTGGGATGGGTAAAAGAATGTATGGATGGATTATTATTATTACATTGATTTATACCTGTAGGATGGATGGAAAATTCATAAATTTATAAATTATAGGATGGGTCAAAGGGTGAATGGACAATGCCAATACAAGTAAAAGAAAAGATGACTTATGTAGGAATAAGCTACTCTTTTATCCAACCTAGTATGATATATAGATGAATGTGTTAATGAGTTAATGGATGGATAGATGGGTCACAGTTGGATAAAGGCAAGGATAGGTAAAAGATGAGATGGAGGGTTGGATGGATGAATAAAAGATGTGCACAGAAGATTGGTTTTATGGATAGACGTTGTATCTGGAATATTGGGACAGGCCTCAGAATCCGATCGATGCGCGTCACCTGACTGTGCATGTGACTGCGTGACAGGCGAATGTGATCAATCAAATCCGGGGCCACAGCCCACTGACACGATGACTCTGACCTTGGCTTGACACCATTAATTAGAACTCCGTCGAGCTCTTTATCACTCAGTGCTCCCCCTCACGCGGACGTCCCATCAGTCAGCAGCAGCAGCAGGAGGCTGTCAGCTGTGAGTGGGATAATGTGAGCGTACAGCATGCTTACATCACTGAGTAATGCTGCATTATCAAACATATGTGACTTAAACTGTAAACACCGGGGCGAGGTCAGGGCTGTCGGTGATGATGCGGACTCCCTGCTCCCAAGCTTTCAATCAGTGCTGAGTCTTCAGGAAGTGAGAAAATCAATGGAATGGAAGGCCGCACATTAAAGCATGTAGTTTATAGTCTGTAAACAAGATGTGAACATAAACCCAAAGCATAATTTAGGATCCCCGCACTTTCCTTTTAAAAAATAAGCATCATTTAACATATGGGAAAACATCTCAGCTTGCCTGCGCTGTGGTTTTCCAAAGAGAAATGCAAAGGAGTGTTTTTATCTCGCGCCTGGTCCATGTTTTAATTCATCCATGCAACTAAGTCTTATCTGCAAAAGGTAAATGCAGTGATGGCGTAAACGAGGACGATTCAGTGAAAAGGACAGAGGAACTGAATAATGAATGGATGAAGATTGAATGAATAAACCAATTGGCTCAAAAAAAGAGGGAAATAAGACATAGAACAAAGAGAATGCTTTCAGCTGCACTAAAAGATCTTCCTGCAATGTTTGCCATCTGCTTCAAATGCGATCATCATCAATGAATGGCCATGATCAGCCATAATCATTCCCATAGATAAGGCCAGTAGGCGCCCTCCTCTTCATTCAAATCAATGACAAACAGAAAAAAAACATCCACATTATGTGGGAGACCTTAAAATGGTCCATGGGGGTCTCCAACCTAGTAAACTGAGCTCATATTGTAAAAGGGTGTATTTTAAACTAAGGTGCCGTCTTTTCTCAACCCTAACCAAAGTCATTTTGGTGCTTAAATCTACTTGAGAAGGAATGCTAAAGGAATGTTAAAAAACACATAAAATCACAATAAACAAGAAGCGAAAACGAAACAGAAGTCTAAAAGATACACTACACTGGGCCGCGCCTCTTAATCATTGAATTCAGGTGTTTCATTGAGGCCCATTGCCACAGATGGATAAAATAAAGCACCTAGCTATGCAGTCTGCCTTTAAAATCATCTGTGGAAGAATGGGTCGTTCTAAAGAGCTCAGTGAACTCGAGCGTGGCGCTGTAACAGGATGCCACGACTGTGTTAAGCGGTTAATAAAATTTCTTCCGTCCTCCATGTTCCACCATCACCTGTAAGTGGATGTAGTGCAAAGTGGAGGCATTCAGGAACCACAGCAACTGAGCCACGAAGTAGCAGACAACGTACAGTTACAGAGCGGGATCGCCGAGTGCTGATGTGCGTAGTGCTTAAAACTCTGCCGACCCAGTAACTGCAAACCGCCTCTGGCATCAACATCAGCACAAGAACTGTGCACCAGGAGCTTCATAGCATGGGTGTTCATGGCTGAGAAGCTGCCTGCAAGTCTTACATCCCCAAGTCCAATGCCAAGTATTGGGTGGAGTGAAAACACGTTTTGTGGAGTGACCAATCATGCTTCTCCATCTGGCAGTTTGATGGAGGATATCTGTTTGGCTTGATGAGCTGATGGATGGATGACCTAGGCCCCTTAGTTCCAGTCAAGAGAAATCTTAAAACTTCATCTTACAAGGACATTTTGGGAAACTCATTGCTTCCAGCTTTATGAGAGCAGTTTGGGAAAGGCCCAGACACACTACAAAATCTTATAGAAAGCCTTCCCAGAAGAGTGGAAGCTGTTATAGCTGCCAAGGGGGACAAACTCCATATTAATGTCCGTGGATTTGGAGTGGGATGTCATAAGAGCTCCTGTAGGTGTAACTTTTGTCCATATACTGTAGGTCTCAAACTCAAGTCTCAAGCGTGATCGTCATATAACTCTATGTGGACTTCACCGCAGAATAACTGCACATATTTTTGCCATTCAACAAGGTTCTGAGCTGTCCTACCCTGGAAATAAGAAGCAGTGGACACTTACCATGTCTTATCATCTTGTTTAAATTAAAATAAAGTCTACTGGACATGTGAAGAGCATGTCATGTTCATGCTTGTGTGGTCACCAGTATATGAGAGGGAAATCAGCACGCCTACAAGTCTAGAGCTTTAAAACTTAAATTCTTTAACCCAATCCAGATGTCTTCCTAAATCCAACCGAGTAGTTTTCTTTTTCACGCCTATCCAAAAAAAGCACAAGTAACAACATAAACAGTGAGGAAGAGCAAAACTTAAAAATGGTCCCAGGTGACAATCAACCCCATGTCTCCTAGCAGAATTTTGGGTGTGCAAACACTTCTGTGTGCTATTTCAGGAATGCTCACATGGCAACCAGTATGACTGATTAGTTGGAGGATTTGCAGGTCAGACAATATATAGATAGAAAATAGGCACAGATGATTCGAATTCCAGACTCCTGGTTGAAAGCTCTGTGAGTTTGCCTTTGAAAATGGGCCTGATTGGGCTTTTAAGTGAAAACATGAATTTCGGGAATACTTAACATGGGTTGTTTTAGACTGTCGGAAGAAATGGCCAAGAAGTCTGTTCAGTTGGAGGACTTCTTGACTATTAAATGTGGCCATAAGGAGGTCATCTAGTGCCAGCGTTTCCGACAGTGATACCAATTGTTCAATAGGCTGATAAGAATTGTAAAGCGTGCATTTGTTGAAGTTTTAAAGGATTAAATTGCACATTAAACACGTGAAGTACCAAAATGTTCACAACCTGCAGTGTCTTGGATCTAGTGCTACTCAAAAAAGACCCAAGAAGGCCGAAACAGAGGGTTTCACCGTCACCTTCCATCTGTGAAGTACGAAAACACAGAGCAGAGCTTACTTTTGAAACCTTAAACTGAGCCTCTGTTTTTATAAAGAAAGCAGCACTTTTATGCAACGTGTACAACCAATAATAACCAGAAACAGCCACTAAGTGCCCCAGAATCAATGGCTTTATGGCAAATGTGCAGCAGCAAATGATGCATTAATTTTTCCTGCCGGGCCTCCCGTTGGAAGGAGGATTCCTTTTATTGATTGACAGGTAAAGGTCAGAGCGGGGGAACACCCCCCCCTCTGGGCCTTTAAAGACGGAGTGATATTTCATGTGAAGAAATCAAAACATGCCTCTAACTGGAGCCTATGGGGAATGCAGACCCAGCTGCACATTTGACAGGAGAAGAGGAAAAAAATGAAGGCGCTCACTCAGAGACGAGAGTCGGGGAGGGATCAGGTCTGACATTCTCACTGTCATTTAGCTGAATTCCCCGTCGACTTACATTTCCTCCTACCTGTGGAAGACATCTCATCAGCTATGCACGCAAATACACTATTAATGATTGAAGAAAGGCCTCATTACAAAAAAAAAATATCTGCTGTTGTATTTTTAAAACTTGGCTCATGAAATATTTAAATCGAATAAACACGCAGTCAGAAGTAAATGGCGCAAAAAAGAATAAAACCAGAATAAAAAAAACTTTCATAAATATAAACATCAAGCTTAGAAAACAACATAACATAAAAACATAGAAATGACATAGAAACGTCATGCAAGATGGAATTTATTTTAGCATCCTTGCATATACTGGAAAACAGTGCAAAAACAAACAAATAAACAAAACAAGACTGAGGCTACGTTCAAACTTCAGGCAAAAGTGGGACGCATCAGATTTTTTTTTTGTGACGGTCTGAACAGCACAGATCAGTGTAATCAGGCCACTTGCACATGTGGTCCTAACTCGGATGCGTATCCGATGCAGCAGTGGCTCGGTCTGTTGGTGAAGAGTTGGGAGCCAGAGGCTGCTGAGCGGCGCCAGCTTGAAACTCGCTTGTGGACGTTGGAGGCCAAAAATTAAGGACCCACCGAGGACTCACCCATGGAGGCGAACCAGAGGCCCGGAGAGGAGTTGGCTCACCCCTCCTGAGCAAGATGCCCCTGAACATGACACGGAACCCCCCACAGTGCTCTTTGGCGCCTGTAATGGGCTGCGTTGTTTCTCTTACTAGCTATGTGTGTGTGTGTGTGGGTGTGTGTGGCATTCAGATCCACATGTCTGACAACAAGTGTGTCTATATATAGCATCAAAAGTGAGATTTAGTTGTAATTTCCCCATCAATAAAGGGTATATCTTATCTTATATGGACTGGAGAAAAACAGTCTTGGTACTCACTGGAAGCTATTTAACTGCCCCCCCCCATTTTTTTAGCCACAGTTTACTTTGAGTGTCTCCGTTGTAGGAATGTGTTTTATATATGCAGCCCGTTCAGTTACACTGTGTCACGTTGCCACAGGAGTTTGCATACATTCGGTTGTGGATGCAAAAAAGTGCTGAATTGCAGCTGCGTAAGTTCAGATTAAAGAATTGATCAGTTACATTTGTAGTCTTTTCATCACAGACAATAGTCAATCAATAAGATTCATTTCACATCGATCTGGCAGCCGACTAAAATGTTTTCCATATCGCCTTTATGATTTCATAGCAGAACTGAATGTGCCAAGTAACCTGCAGTGTTTAAATGTATCACAGTAAACTTGAAGCGCTCTGATGTGCCGCTGTCATGTTACGAATGAATAGCAACACTTAACGGTAAAAAAACAAAAACCATTAGTTTGAACTATGTTTGTTTTACTGCTAGGTGTGCTCTTGATGATCATGAGTTCAGCCGTAAAACAAATGCCTATGCTTCCCACGATCAAAGATTTTCTGCAGCATTGTTCTCTTGCCTTATTTGCATTTTACTGTTGTGTCTTCTTGTCCTTTATGATCTGTATCTCCAGTTCATCTGATGACGTGTCCGATTGGAGTAGGCAGTGCCCAGCCGATCCATTTCGTGCAGATAAGGAGACGCATAAAAGCCCCCTTTTATATGAGATCTTGGAGCAAAAAGCAGAACAAATAAAGTTGACAACCACCTCTGTAATACCCTTAGTGTACTTGCTTCATAGTATACCCCTCAGAGGGGTGTACTATAAACATAGTTCTACATAGCCTGGTTTTCTTTGAGTTAGCTGGCTTGATAAAACCTAAAACCCCATTCAGAGGTAACTGGGGAACTATCAACTTTCTCTGGCTACGTTCACACACGAGGTCCTAATTACGATTTCTTATCTGAGATCCATTTTCAGTGATAAATAACCTAAGTTTTGAAGGTGCAATTCCATGACTGTAAAAGAGCCTCAGCAACAGATCAGAACCAAACATAAAAATACTTACACATTTTCCACATTGCCATGTAAATGCAAATTCCTGTGACAATGTGACACATAGTTTGCACTACTGTAACTTTATAGCCGGGAGCCATTTGGTGATATTGGTAAGATATGACTGAATAGGCTGCATATATAAAATGTATTCCTGCAGCACAGAATCTATAAAGAATTCAAACTGCACTGTAAATAATGGAATCAGTGAAAACGTGGCCATTTCAGCTGATTTTAAACTGAAACTCTGAACATGACCTTCTCCTGACCAGGTCACATGTTCAGCATAAGTTACAGTGAGTGAGAATTTGGCCATCTTGAAGGAGAGCCACCTTCATGGCACTGAAAACTCTGACTTTGATCTCAGCATAGCTCAGCAGCCCATTAATCCGGCGTTGTAGTACACCTCTCTGGACCTAAAAATGTACCTTTGGCTGCTCCCTTGTGTTTGACCCAAGGGGTCGCCACAGCGGGTTAATCCGCATTGGTGATGTGGCAGAGGTTTTTACACCATGGTGAAAGGGGCTTGTGCCCCTACCTGGAATCAAACCAGGGACCTTTCGCCGCTTGCAAGGCAAATGCTTAAACCACTGCAGTAAGGGGACACTAACTGTCAATAATTTTTAATTAGTTCTACACAAATCTTTCTTTTTTAATGGCTGGATCTTTTCCAATTTTTGTGTGGTTAATACCTGCGATGGGTAGAACGTCTGACAGCATTTAGAGATTGTGGGGTGGAAGGTCAAGGTCACTGCGGGTCAGATTTAAGGCGGTCAAGTTCTAGGCTTTTCATGTGAAACCTGGGCCATGTTTAGTATACTGTAAGTATTCAGCATCAGTATTTAAATATGACAAAACTAAGGTAAAGCTGTAAATCCAAGCGGTCAGGCGTACTGTGAGCTATAATGAGGGCATAAATTCAATATTTTGTGGTCAAATGAAACAAACTGAGTGAATTACAGTGAAATAAAGACTAAAATTCAAATGTATAATTCTAATAAAACAACATCCAGGAGATAAAAAATTAATCTAGTGCATGTAAACACAAATTTTTAGTCTTTAATTGTATTTCACAAGTTATGAACAGAAAGCTAAAAACACTTTTCATCTACTATATTTACACTGGACTTCAAATTTAACAGTCGATCAAAAGGATTTTTATGCAAATCTGATTGCGCTGCATACAACAAATTACAACATTTTGTTATGTATTATATATACATCGTATGAGCTTAAATAAGAATGATGGATGGTTTTGGTGAAGCATCATTTGCTTTTGAAAACAATTCAATCCTTCTCATGAGTAATGACACTGTCAAACAACTACATAAATCTTAAATTTATTTATTTCACTTATATTATCTGCTTCCATTTTTTTTTTAACTGAGCAGGGAAGACAGCTTTATGATGTCCATGTTGAGAAATGGTTCTCATAGGCCAAGGGCAATCCAATCTTTGACCCTTAAAAGTATTCCTGTAATAGCATTACAATCTTACAATATTATCTTCAATCGCTGTGCAAAAGAAATGAGATTTTAATCTTTAATGTGGGTTTACCTTTCATGTTCAGCTGCCTTTCATTCATACAAACGACAGCAGGTCTGTACACTTCATCAGTTCTAAAAATAGAGCGTAAATGAAAGCAGGTTTGGCTTTTGGCCCCTCTGTGAGCCTGCTCTCGGAGACTTCCCACCGGAGCAGAGGCCTGCAGAATCACTATCGTCTTCCAAATTACTTCCTTGGACCTGTCTCCATTTATTTAATTATGTTTCTATCTCCACTGTTGTTAATAAAGTGCCTCTCTGTTCTCCTCCTCGTGATTCTTCCTGTTATTTGTTTCCTCTGCTTCAACTGTTCGATCGCCGCAGGCTCAGTTAATAGAAAAGCCTTTCCTTAATCATGTGGTCATGTCAGGTTCACTTGTTTTGCCATATACGAGCCATATTAGGACATGAAAACAGGCAAAGATTTTCTCAACTTCAGAGCCAAGACTTTCTCTTGAAACTCTCCAACTTCACAGCTTCCCATCCTTTCTCTCTCTGCCTGCAGTCGCAGCATGAGCTGGGAGCTTAGTGTGAGCGCATGTAGCGTGCCTGCATGTGTGACTAATCTACCTGCTCTAATGGTACCATTAGGGTGTTTCATTGGGGCCCAAATAGGCTGAGGCCTGCTTTTAATGGAGCCAGTGCGGCTCGAAACCGAAATCGCAGTCCAGTGGCTGGAGAAAGACATTCTGCTCCAGCGATAATAAGGCATAACAAGATCTGCAAAGTGTTCAAATGGTAAAATCAATATTAAACTGAAATGTTGCCATGGACACGTGGAAGCTTACGGAGGAGAGTGGAGAGGCGCCGGTGATACTGAGCTGGAATATTGAGGTTGAGTGTTGCATGGTTTTATCTTCGGTGATGGAACAAGAAAAATGGCTGACCTGAAAGTGCAAAGAGAATTTATAAATATCTGGGCTTGTCAAAAGAAAAAGAACAAGAACTTCGCTTGTATGAAACTGTAAACATGTTATTGAATCATCTGATGTTTCCCTTGCGAAAATGGGAGTGTAGTTTCGAACATTTTGACCTATATTTTTTCTTAAACACTCGACTGGCTGTTATATCTACCAAGACGCGCTATGTGGACAAAAGTATTGGGTAACACCTCTCAATCATTAAATGTAGGTGCGTCATTTAGTCCCATTCCCTCAAATGTATAAAATCGAGCTCCTAGCCATGCAATCTGATTTTACAAAGGTATGTGAAATTTTTTGGGGTTGGCCTCCTCTTCTCTCCAGTGCCTACCTCCACCTCCACCAGGCTCCCCACTCTCACTACAGATCACAGTGTCTAAACCCTTTAGAATGGGATGCCAATGAAGCTCCAGTTCAGGCGACCCGATACATTTGTCCATATGGTGGTAATTTCGGTAGTAAGATATCCCAAAACCTCATCCCTTTTAATGGGATTTTTCAAAGGAGAAAGTGTTACAGGCTCAGTCCCAACTCATCACGTGTTGCACTGAGTACCTCATTTGTGCAACTGTGTGTTACATTCACGTTAGAAAACAATTAAAAGATTTGTATTATCTGATATCATTTTGAATCAGGCCAGGTCATCGCTCGGTCCCTGTTGTATCTGATGACCTCTCAGTTTAAATTTGGCACAAACTGATGCGTCTATACGGGTTTACAAATGTTTCAGTTTGAGCCAAAAAAGTATCCGGATTTTGTTTCAGGGAGAACGTGGAAAAGGAGAGACTGGGGGGAATGAATAACAGAAGTTCTGAGTTCAGTGAGTCTAAACTGCCTCTGAGGGTGAACCTAAGGTGTTTGGTTCTATTCAACTTGGACTGCAGAAATGCTGCACCAGTCAACTGCAGGAATGATGGGAAGAGAAAAAAAAAACTCTTGACATGTTTTTATTCCCAGAGTTTCAAATACTTCTGTCCAACACCCTGGTTTCTCAGAGATTTGCACATGTACTTTGGTAATAACTGACATGAAGAGCAAATGGCCCTGTATGAAAAAGTTAAATAATGAGCCTAGAAGAAGGTAGGAGGGGTAGTAGCAACATCAGTGCAAAAGTTTGTGATCTGGAGCTTTTTTTTGCACCTTGCTTTGGTTTCCCTCACTGTTTATTCTCATTTTCTGACACTATTTGGGTTAAGGCACCAAAATTACTTTGTTAGGTGGAGGAAAAAAATAACCTGATTTGGAATGATAACTCTTCATGCGTCATAACAGTATCGAGTGCATTCAAATGTGACGTCACAGATTTCTCAACAAACACTGATATGTGAAGAGTTGAACGTGTGACTACTGCGACGACCCTCTGGGGTTGGAAAAAAAATGAAACCAAAAACTGCAGTTCCTCTAATGGCCACTTGAGGTTGTCTCCAGAAGATAGTCAATGTTAAAATGTCTAACTTCACAGTAGAAACTAGCTGCCCGCGGTCACCGTGAGAACAGTAATGGTATATCCCCTAAAAGCCCCAATATCTTGACAGTGATATGAGGCTAGATGCCATGGTCAACTTTTGCTTTTTTTTAAAATGCAAATTGGACGATTAAGAACCACAGCAAAGTAGATCACGAAATATCCCTGAAAAATGTTTACTACTTTCAGCCAGCAATAGCAATGGCAGCTGACACACCTTGGTGTCATAGTAGGTAGGTAAAGTTGGGCTTTTACACTCAAGCCTACAAGGTTAATCAGACTGGAGTTTATCCTCAGTTTCTGTAGCATGAAGCAACTTAGGAGTTAAACTCTTCCTGGATGGGACACTAGTCCATCACAGGTTACCTTCCCAGTATTCTATTGGCACCCATTTTTTACTGCTGGGTGGACGGAGGCACACTTGCGGTTGGAACCTGCCTAAGGGTCTTGGCACAGCGGGGGTCTGATGGGATTTGAACTCAAGACCGCTTGATCATGAGCCCGGCACCTTAACCATTACACCACCGCCTCCACTGGCGTCAGAGTAAAAGTATACAATCCCACGATCAAACTGGTTTTTGTTTTCTGCAGATTGAACAAATAGTTACAGAGATATGGATAAAAATGTAAAAAAAAAAAAAATTGTAGAAAACGCCATCTGGTGGCCAATCTATTATCAAAATTGCTGGAACGCGTATTAGTTTCACATCTCATGGAGGTCTGTCACTTTGTCCAAATTCTAAACACTGCATTATAATTTAAATTCGACCTCCATCTGTGTGAACAGTCTACGGCCCTGAAATGACGTGCATGCGCAGAAGAAGACGTGACGTCACACGCAGCACGCTGTGTTTACCGAAGTAAATATAGATGCTACACATGTCAGCAAGTGAGTGAAACCTCACTTTCTTTCCACTGACTAGCTCCATCAGCGGCGTCTGCCATGCTCGCTTTGTCAGCCGTTTACATTTGATCTTGCCGCGCCTCGCCTGCTCCGGGACAGAATTCAGTGACGTGAAAGTCGGATGAAATACGACATGAGCGTTAAGAGTGAGGTCGCTTTGAAAAACATCGGATGTATATCCTATTTAGTGATTTTGGCTAGAAAAAAACGAATACAGTGGGAGCCAAAACGCTAACGTTGAAGCTTCAAAGTTTAGTTGGATCTAGCATCGAAAAACTCGATTAGGTTTATATGCGCCCGCTTAATACAAGATTTAGGATTCAACCAAATGAACCACACGGCATTTTAGAAACATGTCCATTTCATATTGATGAAAATATCTATTCCAGGTCTACTTTTTACACAATTGATCAGGGACAGGAAAACCACAGAGAATCCAGTTTTCAAATTAAAAAGACCCTGTGTAGGCTCGCTTTCTGAAAAGCTCTCAGTGTGATATGCAGCCAGGCAGAGGATGGAACAAAACCATCTTCTGGGTGCAGTGCCACAGACAAGTACTCTGTGTCTTTAAAGCCACGCCGATGTAGATGTGCAGAAGCCCCGGGACTAGATGTCGTCTTCATGTCTGTGTATGTCTCTTAAAAATCTTAATATACGCCTCAGAGTCAATGCTGGTTTCACATACAGATGCTGGCTTTTGTACCTTTCACTGATAACAGTCTGGATGGCTGTTTTCACCTTCGGCACAGAGAACTCCACATCTGATTTTCCCCCACAAAACAGGTTTAAACGGGGACCTACCCGACCACGGCACTTGGTTCCACAGTCTTTCAGTCCATCTGAGATGAGCTCAGGCCCAGAGAACTCACTGGTGTTTCTGCATAGAGTTGATGCACTGTATGACTTCTTCCTTGCACAATACAGTTTAAAGTTTCATTGTGTTTTAAGTGACGATGGTGTTCTGAAGTAATCCTGAGACCAGGTGGCTACATCTGTCACAACGGCATGACAGTTCCTTTAACAGTGTTGCCCGAGGGAACGAAGATCACACATGTTTGTCAGGGGGTCGCAAACCTTGCCCTTTATGCACTGAGATATCTTTGAATTCTCTTTTCAAAACGTTATGCACTATAGATGCTGAAAGACCCAAATTCTCTGCAGTCTTGCATCGAGAAATCCTTCTTCTGAATCGATTTAGCAGTTCTCACAAATTTTGGCACGCAGGGGTGGGCTACGATCCATCCTTGCTTAGAAAGAGGATGCCATTGATGGATGCTACTTTTACACCCGATCATGATGCCTCACCTGCTCCCAATTAGCCTGCTTAACATGGAGTCTTCTAAACTGGTGCTACTTATATTCTGTGCACTTTTCAATATTATTTTACCTCTGTCCCAACATTTGTTGAGTATATTTGTATATATTTACAAAATATGGTAAATAGACTGGTGCTTTTTCTACTAGTACTGAGCACTCAAAGCACTTTTTTTTTACAAGCCTTATCCACTCATACAGCACTTTATTCTATGCCTTTGAGCAGATTTAACTTCCTGGTTAAATGTCAGTCAGTAAATAAATTCACACTCTGATGGATGCATCTTTAGCAATTTGGGGTTCAGTGTCTTGCCCAAGGACCCATCAGTATGTAGACTGGAGAAGCCAGAGATTGAACCGCCAACCTAGATGTTGGAAAACGACCAGCTCTACCTCCTGAGCCACAGCCGCCCCATAAAATCCAATTAAATAGGTCAGCAAACATTTTTTTGTACTTCTATCAGTCAAATATGCAATTTCCCCCTGGGATTAAAAAAGTATTCTGATTCTGAAATAAATTTTCACATGAATTAAAATATATACCGTTTTTTTTTTTTTTCTTTTATTGCAAGTTTAGAAATATCCCAACTCTTCTGTAAATGGGTATTCATTTAATTATGTTTTTATAGCCCTAATTCAAAGCAACAATCACCTCAAAGCACTTTATACTGTAAGGTACCCTAGAATATTAAAGAGAAAACCCCAACAATAACACAATCCCCTGTAAGCAAGCATTTAATAACAATTTAATGGCTTCATTACGGTAATCATGCCCGTCTGTCTGCACATTGCTCTGCTTTATGTTTTACATAAGGAGTGAGTTTATCGGTGCAACACCTATCTGTATTTGTATGTTGAAAAGGTGCACATACAGTACAGCGGGTGGCCAAATGTGGACTGCGTCTCAGCGATAAACAAGGCCCATATGATGGGATTAACACTGTAGACTCAGTGGAGAAACACAGAACGACTTAAGGATAATGAAGAAGTCCTTTCTGCCTGACAGGCAGAGCTCTGACCGGTTTGAGGGGAAAAAGAGCCACTAAAGAGTGCTGTTTTCTTTCTTCTCCGGCTCTGAATGTCAGGTACTGCGTTAATGAGAAAAGCGTGGATGTCAGAGGCTGAACTCATGGGCTGTTTCTGCCCGTCTCCAAGGAAACAATTAAGACTCTCTTTTCATGGACAACCACAGCCCTCACCCTCAGCATGCAGGACGTCTCCCTGCTTTTGTTTCTCCTCTCTGTGTTTGTCCATCTATTAGGGCTGTTTCTAAGATTCCCAACATGTGGCAAAGCACAATTACATGTATTTTTGAGTGTGGCACATGGGGTTTACCTTAATGCTGAACTTTTATTTTTATTTTTTTGCATACAGTCAATTTTGAAGGCTAATGAATGTGTCTCCTTCATGCAAGATCCTCCTTAGTTTCTAGTGAAAACGCAAACTGTGCACACTTGAGTCTTACATCAATAAAACCTGTTGTGACTGTCTGTCTGTCTCTTTTTTGTTGTCATCGTAATGCATTGGAAAAGTTTCAAGTATTCTCAAAAATGGGTGTTGTGTTTTTAGATCGTAGTGAGGAGCCAAATGCAGGACACAGCTACGGTCAGGAAAAAAAACAATAAATGATGGATGTTGACAAAACTCCAGGAATTAAAGAGTTTGAGCAAACAAATCTGGAAAACCTAAACTGTTGGGCAGAATGTAAGGAGAATACAGGCAGGTAAACAGCATACAGGAGCTTTTATGACATCCTGTTCTAAATCCAAAGGCGTTAATATGGAGTTGGTCCCTCCTTTGCATCTATAACAGCTTCCACTCTTCTAGAAAGGCTTTCCACACCTCCATCCAGAAGAGCACTTGTGAGGTCAGATGCTGATGTTGGATGAGTGGGCTTGGTTTGCATTCTCCATTCTAGTCAATCCCAAAAGCGTTCAGTGGGGTTGAGGTCAGGACTCTGTGTGGGCCAGTCAACATCATCCACACAGAACCCATCCAGCTACAGTATGCCTTTATGGACCTTGCTTTGTGCACTGGGCCATAGTTATGCTGGAACAGAAAAGAAATGTAAGCCAAAGCATTAAGATTTCCATTCACTGGAACGGAGAGGCCCAGGCCAACCCCAGAAAAATAACTCCAGAGCATTATTCCGCCTCCACAGTGGACAGCGCGCTCAGGCAGTTAAAGTACTCCTGGTTTTTGCCAAACCCAGACTCATCCATCAGAGTGAGTGATCAGTGTTGGTGACTTTTACACATTCCGTGACCTTGCTCTATAACCGTGGTCAACCACTTGGTGGCTGAATCGCTGCGGTTCCTAAGCACTTCCACTTTGCAATAATGACACTTACAGCTGATGATGATATATCTAGGAGAAGAAATTTCACAAACTGACTTGTTGTAACGGTGGCATTATATTAAAGTACCAAACTGGAATTCATTGAGCTCTTTAGAAAAACTGCTTTTACAAATGTTTGCAAAGACAGATTGCATGGCTAGATGCTTGATTTTACACACCTGTGCCAACAGGACTGAACAAAACACCTGCATTCAATGACTGAGAGATGTGTATATACGTTTGTGTATGTAGCATATGAGGCACTGGAAAAGGTAGAATACTAAGGATTGCATGGGAGGAAGTCAACAAAATAACAGGAACAAAATCTCAAATGCAAAACAAGCTAACGTCTTGACAATGTGATGTGCGCATTCGGTCAACTTTTACTTTACCCAGAACAGCTCAGTAAAGTCACGAGTTGTGCTTTCTAGCGACTAACAAACATATTTAAATACAAATGGAACCCTACATTTGCATCCTTAGCTTTTGATGTTAGTTGAAACATTCAGTAGTATTATCATTTCCACTGCCATTGGTTTTTTTTTGAAGAAAGGAAGATCCAGTCATCTTCAGTGAACTGGGACTGGTTACTATACGAAGGCGCAACCCGAGTATCCTTCGAAGCTTGGGAAAAAAGAGGATGCATTTGTGGGCTGCATTTGAAGGCGCCATCAAAATGGGACGGCCTTATTGTGCTGCTCTGATGGGCTTTGAATGGAGACTTAGAAGGATGCAGCCTCTGAATTGGGACACAGCTTCTGTGACATCATAAAGAGTCAGGAGTTTAAAAAACTGTCTAAAAGCGAGTCTTTAGAGCAGCCTGAAGCCTGAGCTTTTGGCTCACCGGGACTGTGTGTTCATACAATGGCCTCATTATTATCATATTAAATAAGGGGATCTGTCATGATTTTCCATAAAATGTGTGTTTTTGGTACAGTATCATTATATTATTGTTTGTTTTGATCATAATTCC
>VUQH01036346.1:0-28054 GCA_015106775.1 Etroplus canarensis | reverse complement strand
AGTTTTTGTGTGGGGGGGGGGGGGGGGGGGTTTGGGGGGGGGGGTGGGTGGTGGGGGGGGGGGGGGGGGGGGTGGGGGGGGGGGGGGGGGGGGGGGGGGGGGTGGGGGGGGGGGGGGGGGGGGCACTCACCAACTGGCAGTAACAACTTACATTTGGCAAGCCCTCAGCTGATCTGGAAATAGGCTCCAGTAGGTGGTTTGTGTTTGTGGTCCATTTCAAATAAAATCTTTCTACCTTATTCTTCAAGCCTGATCAGGATGAAAATGATATTCAGCAGTGGTGCGCAGTTAAAGTATTTTTTGAAGTCCTTGTCCTGGCATTGATTTACCCCCTAACAACTCAACTCTGTTCAACAAAAGAACATATTTATATATGTGTATACTGTATATTTAGATAGTTATAGTCTACCCTTGTCTCCACAACTCACTCACTCATTCATTTGCTGACCTTTTTTAAAAAAAAATGAGGGTTGCATCTCTTTTCTTTGACTGCCCAGACACATTAGTCTCACCATGCAAAAAATGAAACAGATTTTAGATGTATATAAACACAAAAGGTTTAAAGGCTGTCATTTTAAAAAACAAAACAAAAACGGCTCCAAAAATACTAGTCTGTGTGCCAAAGTTATTATAGTTAACTAAAACTAAACTAAAAACTAAAACTACATGAGAAAAATAATTTTAGTTAACTGAAATAAAAATGAAAACTAGACTTTTGGAAAAAATCAAAACTAACTAAACAACATTGTGGGCTTAGCAAACTAACTTAAATAAAATAAAATTATACAGAAAATGTCCTTAGTTCTAGTCTTTGTCGGTTGGATTAAATCTGGTCAGACAGTCTGTCTGATGAGGCTTTGGGGCATCTGTTTATTGAGATTTAGGGTGTCCACATGACTGTGACTTGTCTGTCTTCACAAAATGTGTTGTGTTTGTTTTGTAATTTCTGATCAAAACATCTTAACTCTTCCCCTGGCAAATACCATACATATTATAATAATTAAGAAAACTAAAACTAACACCTAAACTAATAAAAAATAAATTAAAAAGAAACATTTTCAAACAATAAAAACTAAACTAAAACAAGCAGACCCACTCTGGAAACTAACTGAAACTAAACTGAATTCAAAACAAAAACTCAAAATGAAATAAAAATTAAAACTAATTAGAAAATTAAAAACTATATTAACTCTGCCGTGTGCATAAAGAGGACATTGTGTGACCAGCTACTCACAATGATTTAGTTGCCAAATTAGCTGTAAATCAAAGGTCTTAGAAAAGAAAAAGAAATGCATTTAATCCATTTATTGCAATAACCTGATCAATAATACTCACTTTGTAAGAGGCAGTCTGACTAGTACATGGAAGCATCAATATCTGTCTGTCTAAGGTTCAAATTTTGTCATCATATTGCAACCAAATATAACCATGGTTGAAACATTGAGCAGAGAAGCAACAGAAGAGATCCAGCTCTCACAAGTTAGCCCTATCCTGCAAGTTGATGGTACTGATGCCTTAAGTACACTATATAGTCACAGCTCTTAATCACTGAATTTAGGTGTTTCATTTAGTTCCACTGTCACAGATGTATACAATCAAGTACCTAGCTATGCAGTCTGCCTTTAAAAAATTCTGTGAAAGAATGGGTCATTCTAAAGACCTCACTATAATCAAGAATGGAACTGTAACACGATGCCAAGTAAATTCATGAAATTTCTTCCCTCCTAGATATTCCATAATCACATGTAAGTGGTATTATTGCAAAGTTGAAGTGTTTAGGGACCACAGTAATTCAGCCACATACAGTTACAGACCACATGCAGTTACAAAGCAGGGTTGCTGAATACTGAGGTACACAGTGAATAAAAGTCACCAACACACTGCTGATTTAATAACTGCAGAGTTCCAAATCGCTTCTGACATTAACATCAGGACAAAAACTGTGTTCCAGGAGCTTCGTGGCATGAGCTTCCATGGCTGAGCAGCTGCAAGCCTTACATCACTGAGCACAACACCAAGTGTCAAATGGCGGGGTGTAAAGGATGTCGCCACTGGACTAGTGGAAACTTGTTCTACACTGTGATGAATCATGCTTTTCAGTCTGGTAGTCTGATTGATCAGTCTGGGTTTGGTGAATCCCAGAAGAACATTACCTGCTGACTGTACTGTGCCAACTGATAGTTTGATGGAGCAGTGATAGTGCTATTGGGTTTTTTCTGGGGTTGGCCTGGGCCTCTCAGTTCCAGTGAATTGAAATCTTAATGCTTTAGCTTTCTGATATATTTTAGACAATTCTATGCTTCCAACGTTGTGGTGACAGTTTGGAAATGCCCTTTCTGTTTCAGCATGACTGTATACAGTGCACAAAACACAGTCCATAAAGGCATGGTTTGATGAATTCGGTGAGGAAACAGTTTACTGGCCTGCACAGAACCCAGACCTCAACCCCTTCAAATGCCTTTTGGGATGAACTAAAATGGAGATTACAAGCCAGGCCCTCTTGTCCAAAATAAGTGCCTGACGTCACAAATGCTCTTACGGATGAACGGGCAAAAATTCCCACAGACACACTACAAAATCTTGTAGAAAGCCTTCCTAAGCTGAAGTTTCACGATAAAAAATACTAAGCCATGGTGTTGATTGCTTGTTGTCTTCATTAAGTTTTCTAGGGTAGAAAAACACCACGCTGGCATGTATAAAATGTTAAAATCGAGACTTTTATTAGGGGGGGCTTAAACAACCAAAGTTATTCCAATTGCCAATTAAACAGGAAGAAAGAAACAAGATGTGAGCAACAGCAACAGGAAGAATAGAAACAGAAAGGCATTCATTTGTGGATGGCTCATTCCCAAGTTCAAATGGATAGGCCTGTCTTTTTGTATAAATGTGTCAAATGAGAGGGAATTATTCCTTTGAACGTGAACAGTAACGCACAGACACACACATATATTGTACAACAACATACACACAAGCAAATTATGGCTAAGCCTAGTTATTACCTAAGCAAACTGGGGTAGTCTGAATGGAATGCCTGCTGTGAAACACACCACTTCCAGACACAAATACTTGCATTACAACGGGGGATTGCACACACACACACACACACACACACACACACACAGACACACAGACACACACGCATGCACGCACGCATGCACACACACCGTGTGAAATAACTATGTGAATATGTAATTAGAAGGCAAACAATACAAACACATGTTTGTATCTTGCTTTCTAGACTGCACTTCAGTTCTTTTGCAGAAGGCTTTGCTAGGCCATTGTTTTAGTTCTGCTAAACAGATGGTGTCTTTCTTGACTAGCAGGAGGTTGAAGCTGGCCAAGGGCTAACATATTCATGTGTTTGTATAGTATGTGCGTTTGTGTGATAATATAGTTCGTTGGGATGTAATATTAGTATACAACAATGGATATCATGAATAATAGTTCCAGCAAGCAATGAAAGCTTGGATTTTATTTGCAAAGATGTTTTTCTTTTGCATTGACCCAAACATAGTATGTGTGCATGTATGCACACATGTTGTTAATCGATGCCAGTAGAGAATGATATACAGCTAAGGTTTGTATGGTGTCACAGTTTTGGTATGGTTTGCTTTGACTTATTTCTGGAGAATAAGGGTAGGCTTCATGATGAAGGAACAATCCTTCAAATGAAACGATTGTAAAACCTAACAAACTATTTCTTCAACTGGTCTAATTCACCTGTTACTAGATGTTGAACAGTTTGTCTGCACATACATCATTCATTGAGATAAAAACAGAACAAGAAAGAGAGAGAGGGAGGGGTACAGCGAAAGAATGTGACCGAGAGAGGAAGCCTGAGAAATTAAATTGAGATGCAGAAAAGAAAGACAGATTGCATCCATTTTGGTATGCCATCTTTACGATCTGTCTGTGAGAAAGCTAGTGAAATTGAACTCAGGTGTGGTGTGATGCCGAAAAAGCCATTTTCCCATTAGGTCTATGGAATTTCACATAAACAAATTACACAAATACTTTCTCTATAAAAGAAAGGGTGAGCTTTCTGTAACTGTGCAGTGAAATCTGAGCAGGGCTTTGTTTATGTGTGTGACAGCGTGTTTACATTGTCCTCTGCTCCCATCCCTTCAGATGGGGAGAACACCAGGCCTCCAACAGCTCTGTTCCTGTCACACTACCTGTCTGTTTGTGGGATTTTTGTTATGGAGAACATGTGCTGGCTCTGTATGTGTATGTGTGTGCGTGCAACTGAGAAATGCCAACCAGTTCACTGTCCTCATTATAACTGGCTACTCAAGAGTGATGAGTTCAAGGATGGAGGGAAAGACTGGAAACCAAGAAAGAGGGGAAAAATGATTAATGGCCATGATTCTACACTACTAACTGCCTATGGTTATGACTCGTTTGTATAGCATCACACACTCCTTGCAAACATCACAAACCCTTCTTTTCTAACCTGTAATTTATCCAGAAAGCAACAACTTGCCACACATCAGTTATTATACCTGTTAGCTGAGTAAAGCCACAGTCACATTAAACACAAAAAATTCAATTAATTTCTTTTGATCCCGCCTGAGTAAACATCCACAGCAGAAAAACAAGTCTAGTTAACTAACATCCACTGACTTTTTATTCAGAAGATATTTATTTTGGCCTTTTTATGTTTCCATAGCTGTGTGGTAAGTGTAAACCAGCAGCATCTGCATGGCTTGTAGTGAGCACAAAGACAGAACAAACAAAATGTTTGATACAACGTGGATCATTTTAAGCTTGAGGAATGCAAATGTTAGCTGGTTAGCCTCTGATTGCATCTCTGCCCACACCATTTCCTGTCCCACCTGCTGTTCACCACAGCAAGCAAGTAAATTTTGCCTTGCCAGTTCTGGTCTGATCACAGTATAATACAACCGTGGCTTTTAAATCCTCACACGCAGCAGTAACACTAGAGGTCTAGCAGAACCTTCCCAAGCCAGCAAGACTAGGAATTCAGTCTAACAGCCACCAGAGTTACTCATCTATAACCTCAAAGCTTTGTCAGTTTATGACAGCACCTGCAGTATGTAACTGTGTTAAAATCAAGCCAAATATAAATTAAATAATGTTGCTGTGATCCAGCACAGACATAATGACCTAACCTAATCCATAATACCAACACCTAGAATGAGTGCAGAGCAAACTATAATGCTGTTTTAAGATCAGCAATAGGAGGACCACCCACCCATGAAGTTAATCATATGGCTACAGGGTTGAAGCCTTGCTACATATACACACTGACAGTCGAGAGAAGATTTTAGAGTAAAGCAAAAGTACAATGGCCCCTATTGATGAGCCATCTATTTTCTTCTGCTTATTCAGTTCAGGGTTGCAGGGGGGCAAGAGGTAGGGCACATCCTGGACAGACTGCCAGTTTATCACAAGGTTAACACAGAGAGATGGACAACCATTGGCAACTATGGCCAATTTAATATAATTTATTATAATTGTCCTGCATGCATGTCTTTGGACTGTGGGAGGAAGCTAGAGTAGGCACAAGCAAACACAGAGAGAACATGCAAACTCCACATGGAAGGGCCCTAGCTGGCCAGTGGATTCAAACCCAGAACCATCTTGCTATGAGGCGACAGTGCTAACAACATCACCACTGTGCTGTCCACCTAGTGATAATGATTTTATCCTGCCGTGCTCTACTTTGGTTTTGGTGAGAAAGAATCACTATAAAAGTTTGTCTCCTTTCTCTCAGCCAGTTTGGAGGGCAGTTCATGTTTAATATTACAGGTTGGTGATAGACACTTAAAAAAAAAAACAACTTCTAATTCAGATCTTCTCATGTCAACAGAGTATAGTGTCACTAAAGTGGCAGTCAGAATTTTCATTTAATATGAACTCATTAAAATCAACCACCAGGCATGAAAACAGTAAAAAACAAAGGTTACATAACATATAGTATTATTCTGGATCGTGTCTATACAGTACTAAAGAATATTTAACGAACTAAAGCAATTTTCATGGATGAACAGGATCAGGTTCAAAGTTGTCCTTTGTGACTTGAAGGATGTACAAGTAAATAGCCTCAAATGTGTTTGCAGGACAGTACTGGAAAAACTCCATTTGGTTTAGGCGAGGAAGCTGCCTTAGTATACTGTGCAGGTGTAAATTCACTAGTCTATTACTTGCATCATTCTCACATCAGTGCAAATCAGCATAATCAGACACTGCAGGGATTTTTTATTAGGATTTTTATTACTGTAGCTGATGCGACTTTGTTAGGCATTTGTCTTCTTCTATGCATCTCCATCAGACAATGTCTAGAAAAGCTCAGGGCTGCAGCAATTTGAGTAATGACTTAGACGTATCAGAATCCGTGGTGTATACACAAATATTCCAGGTCTCTACACCACCATTTAAACAGATCTCATTAGATACTGCGTGTGATTTTCTGTTTATAGGATACAGTTAAAAGATGTAGTAAAATGAATATTGAGTGAAACATTAAACATTTTTATATTTATCAAAGATTTTGATATCTGTATGGCTGCAATAAGACCAACAGCTAACTGTGCATCAGCAACTCATTTTTTATGAAGCACATAACTGAAAACTTATCACCTAAGGTTACTATAGGCAACCATCTACGTATGGAGTATCACTCATTCAGCAAAAACACAGAACAGTCCACTGCTGGTTCTGTTTTAGCAAGTCAAACACACTCACATCAAACACTGTGCCGGCAGCACTCCACAAGATATATATAAATGAGAAAGAGGAAAAAAGAGAAGAGAGAAAGGAAAATAATGACAGAGATATACGATTCAAAGCAACCCCCAAAGTAGGAGCCTGGGGACAAACAACCAATCAGAAAAGGATTGCTGTCTAGCCCAATCAGAATGCATTCCAATGAGAATCCACTCCAGACCTAACCAACAACCCCCCGAAGGTAAGCACAAAAAAGTCACATACACAATGTGACCTAGATACAAAGCAGCATCTTAACTAAGGTCCTGGCCATGTGTAGTCTTAGTATTACTAGAGCTGTCTGTGTTCAATCTACTCTCAGTACTATCAGTACAGTTTGTATGTGAGTTCGAGCCTCTAGATAGAAGGGGTTAGTGTGTGTGTGTGTGTGTGTGTCTGTGTGTGTGCGTGTGCAGTTGTGCGTCTGCCTCCTTAACTCCATAGACGACAGATGAGGTCTATGAAATAAGGGTCTGAGCCTAGACAGAGACAAAAGCAATAAGAATGGTGACGAGGCAAATGGATGTGTGAGCATGCGCATGGATGTATGTGGTGTATGCATGACTGTGTCACACTATGTTTGGTGAGTAGAGATACCTCCATACGTCTGAAGTAATAAGAGAACAACATGCTAAACAACAAAGCATGAAGAGATTTGTGTGTGTGTGTGTGTGCGTGCAGTTGTGTCTCAGCCAGAGTGTGTACAGGATTGCATGAGAGTGTGTGGTTGTATAGATCCCTTCTTGGCAGCGGCAGTGTAAACTGAGGAGGGTCTTACATGGGCTTTAATCCTGTGCTGAATGTCATCGTACAAGTGTGGCTTTTCCACAGGCCCAGATAAGAGAGAGGGAAAGCGAAGGAGAGTGAGTTCTATTGCACATGTGTTTGTATGTATGTGTGCATGTGAGTGTAAGTGTATGCATGTATGGGAAAGGCACCCATGTAAAGGAGCCTGACCCACTGGTTTAATGTCAGGGATAATAGTAGTGACATACAGTAAGCTGTGAGGGACTCAGAGAGCAGCTACAGCAGTAATCTGCTTGTCTGAGCTGATCTAGTGACAGACAGAGAGTCTAGTTTGACATCCAATTCTAGGGTTTCACTGAAAAACACAACCTGGTTGAAAACACACTACACAGCCCAACAAGCTGAGCTGTGTAGGACTAACTTTCATCTGAACCAGGAGTGTTTTTCAATCTGGGGCTCAAATGAGAAGTGTATTCTGTAGCCCTAAGACTCAGGGGCCTTAAAACATTATATTACCCATGTCATATAAGTACCCTGCAGGTATAGGTCCAAGACCCATTTTGGGACTGGAAACCTAAAATCAACAAACATTATTCAGAATTGAAAAGGTCACTGATATAGAATGTCAGCGACTCTTCTTTTGATGAAAAATAATTTCTAAATAAAAAAGCTATCATAACTTCTAAAACGGCAAGTCATTGGGGAATTGTGTGGTTATTTTGACAAACATCAACCCAGTATGTCTTTTTTTACAAATTGACTACATGTGAGTAATGTTTGGGAAAGTGCATTCGGCTAGTGTGAGAAGTAAAATGTAGCCCACTGTTACACAAGGCCCAATTAGTGGTCAGCCCTTAATGCTGAATGGCAGTCCAAAGGTTGTTGATATTATTACAGTAGTTCAGGGATAGCCCACGCTATGAAGCCTCTGTGCTGACTGCACTGGGAGGACTTTCAGTAAGAGGAAACAGGTAAATTCCTGTTAGTTTTCCTCTTCAATTCTACAAGGGGTGTCTGATAGCAGCTCTGGCATGTCTATAATAGGGAAAGAAAATAGTGAAATTCCTTCTTCTATTACTTATTAAAATACATTTAGTGTTTTTTTTTTCAGCCACAGGCTTTCCATGGGTGTCAATCTTGATCATAAATGTTTGCTTTCTATTAGGCAATTTAAATGTATGTATTTCTGCATGTATGTGTGTGATAGAACTTGCAGCGGGTCTTGAGTTGCAGCATTAAAAGTGTTGTATGTCGCAGGGTGTTATATCCTTTCAGTAAGTAGTCGTATATAGTAAAGTCGGCAGGTGCGAATCCCCTACTTTGCGGCAACCCCCACCACATCACTCTTGCTGCCTCTGAATTTATCCCTCTACCCTCTTGGAGTAGCACCCACATCTATGACTAGCAGACTAGGGGTGGTTCTATACATTAAAAACACAGTTTGGGGAACAGAGGCCTTACCCAAGACCTGAGGCTTTGTGGTATTTTTGGAGCTTTTCAGTGTAGGCACATGTGCATGTATCTGTGTGTGTCTGTTAAAGGCAGGGAGAACAAGAAGGGTACAGGAAGTCTGAACAAAATAATAGGTTTAAAAGGGAAGTACTGTGATTCCCGTTTTTCTGTCTCCAAATCCCAATACCTCCCTCGATCAGTGTTTCTTTGGGCATGTTCACACTTTCTCTTTGGGGTGTAATCCAGCCTGAACAGAGGCTCTGACCTCTGGATCATTCCACTGAAAGGTACCTTGTGCATGATTAATTTGCTCTGTAGGTCTCATACAGAGGCACGCAAATCCATGGACACTCGAAGTGCCTCACCAGGTGCAGGTTTCTCCCGAGGGAAAGGCTTTTGTGTGCTGCCATCTCAATAAGCTCAAAAAAACAGCCTTTTAATCCTGCCAGGATCTCTCACTCTCGTTTTCTCTTTCGTGAGCGCTAGTTTACTTACATACACACACACCTATGCACAAAACTGTCTGCACAGTAAGAACTAGCCAAAACATTAAGTTAATAAATATCTTTCAATTTTGTGCTCAACTTCCCACTGCTGCTACACAACATTTAGATTTGCATTTCTAATATTCCAGATCTAAGTAAGTCATAAAACATTTAAACAAATCTTGAGCAGATGCATATAATAAATAATAAAGCATAAAATAGAGAGAAGAAAGAGGAGGAAGAAAGAGGTGAAAAATAGCGACAGCTCAAGGTAGACTGATTTATGACTGTGGGCTAACTTGTACAGAGAGCAAGGAGAGGAGAGAAGAGTTTATAGACTGAATCATACCTGGCATGTTCAGACAGAGAAGGATAAGGGAGTTCAGTAAAAGTACTGCAGCTTAAAGACATTTTCAAATAGTCTACAAACTTTTAATTTTTCAGTAACAAAAGGTAATAACTGTATTCAACATCAGTGTAATTTTAAATGTAAATGCCACTCCAATCAGGAGTAGACCACTTTTGAGTGTTAATGGTACTTCCATGTTTTTTAACACTATTATTCTGAGACAGTGAATGAGAGGCTACAAATGAAAACAAACAAATGAACACTATAGGGTCATTCTCTTCTGAAAAACACATTTTCACATACAGCAGCAGCAACTTGGAAAAACAAGCATTAACGGAAGCATTAATCTCTAATAAAGGTGATAACAGCAGTCAGCAGTGTGTAGGACAAAATTATTATATAAAAGACGAACATTCAATAAATACCAGATTATAATTAGGCTCATATTCCTATGTGGTCCTATGGTACAAGTTTCTGATTCATGCTCCTATCACCAGCCAAAAGACAAATTACATTTTGACCCTAGCCGGTGCTTGAAAAGATGGTGAGAGGATAGACCACTGAATTCTACCAGTATCTCTACACCCAAGAGGACACTTAAGGTTTTTTTAGTGAGGGAACATATGGAGCTCATACACCTAATTAGCAGCAAAGTCTTAAGATCTCCATATTTTGGCTGTACTACTAGGGTGGCCCACCAGGGCTTTGTCGATTTGTTCCAGTGAACAGCTTCTAGATGCAAATTTTCTTTGCATGGGTAAGCACTGATGAATAGGGATTTACTTGCAATCGCAGAATTTAAAAAGCCAACTATTATTCGTTCTTTTGAATTTTGGTTTGCATGAGACATTGTGTATATGACCATGTTTCTGCCTGTGTAATGAGTGTGTTGTGGGTGGGAAAAAGGAGCTTACTCAGACAAACTGCCTTATGATCCCCACATCAGATGTCTAATTGTCTTCCCCTTCACACAACTTCCAAAAAAAAAACAAAACACACACACACAAAAGAGAAAAAAACACGAATAAACTTGTCTGCTTCACTACTTGTTCTTTTCCTTCTGTTCTCTCTTCTACCCGCCCTCCTCCTTCTATGTCTGCTGGGGTTGCATAAGTGTCTCTGGGCCTGTGTCTGTAGTTTCACAGGCTGACAATGACAAAGCATCTCGATCGCTGCTCTTCACTTACCGAGGTACACTAATATTGTGCTCTGTATTTAAACTGCAACGATGTGTAGTGGTTTACACATTCGCCTTTCAAGTGAAAGGTCCGTGATTTGATTCCCTATCACCATGGAGAGTTGCATCAGGAAGGGCATCCGGCGCAAAACCTCTGCAGATTTTTCCGCTGTGGCGACCCTGAAGGTACTTTTGATGTGAAATTGACCACGATGTTACAGTATAACTTGAGTACTTAGGCTGAGCTTCTAACTCAAGCTTTTCAAAGCAGTGTCTTCAAATTTGCCACACAGTGCCAAATCTCTACACTTCCACCCCCCCTAGCATAAATAACTAAATAACTAACTAACTAGCTAACTAACTAACTAACTACCAAAAGAAAAGTATTTCTTAAATTTCCATATCCATAAAAACAAGCAGGAACCCGCAATGTCAGTAGAAGTTTGGAATGAGACCAATTTTTTCCCATTGAAATAGATACAACTTACAGCATACTCAGATGTCAGTGCTTAGGTGTTGCTGAGTTACTGACTTACCTCCACTCCCATTCAACCTGGTGGAACCACCTTTGACTTCATAGACTGATTATGCTGACAGCTGGCTGAAGGATGGCCTCGGTCAGACGCCTCTACTGACCTCCAAGCCATGGTTCACTGACTACCAAAGACGCATGGCACAGCATAGCTTTAAGCAAGGAAATATCCACAGATCTAAACATTACCCAAATGCATGCAGATTTTGTGGCTAGCAGACGACAGCTTGGACAAACAAAGGCTGACCAAACATTAGGTTTTCATCTTAGAAATTTGTATGGTACCCAACAACTTCCTATCAAAAATAAAATAAACAACCAACAAGCCACTTAAGTTCAATGAACTCAAGTTTCACGGCATGCATCTAATTTCTGCCAAGAGACACTATAACTGCTTTAGCAATATTTTATTTTCAGACACAAATCAAAAGTGCACTTGATAAAATGTACTGACTAATGATTATTTAGAAAATCAACGATGTGTTCATTAATTAATACTTACTGAGTCAGGTTGGTAAAGAGGAGATGATATTTCTTCAGGCAGTTTGCTTATAGTAATTAATGCTGGGAGTAATAGCTGTTTACTAGATTCAACCTGGCACCAGGTGCAGAAAAAGTGGCAGAGCTGCACTGGCCAGTTTACATGCTGCTGGCATAATTTTTCATTCAAAGCGATTAATTATAAGTTATGTAGTAATAATTTAGTTACCCTGATATTTAAAGGTTGGTATTTGTTAAATACTAAAAAAGGGAAACTGAAAGACAGACATCCCTATAGTTCTAAAGTTGTGTATAATATTAGTTTAATTTACTGCTAGAATTTTTAGTCTGAGTTTTGTTAACAACCTGGACTTAAGAAAACACACAGAAGAACCTTAGAATTGCAAATACAGAAATCGTCTCTCTGCTACACTGTGCTTATAGTCTGATATGAAATCTAGTGAAACTTCAGTTTCATAAATGTACACACAGATCTTTATATTTCATATTTGGAGTTCATTTGTAAAGAGTAAACTGTGGTAAGAAAAGAAGAAAAATCACAGAATTGAGATTCATTCCAGTAAGCCTATATAGCAATTTTGTTTGAAAGGCATAAATAGAGGAAAAAGTGTTTTTTCCTAAAAGTCTGCAATGCAGTGAGCTCTCTAATGTTTATATTTAACAGAATAAATCTTGATTGTTATCTATGTATGTTTAAAAGGATCAAGGCCTTCAGGAAAGGTAATCTGTACAAAGCATTGTTATCAGTCTTCTGGTACGCCTCTAAACCTGCAGACAGAAAGCACTGGCCACACGGCACTTTGAAGATGAGCTTGTGTGCGTTCTTGCAGTACTTATGTTCTGGGGACAAAAGTTTATTTGCACATTCACATTGTTGGTACCCGTCTCTCCTCTGTGGACATAAAAAGCCCCATGTACACTTTTACTATATATAAAAATATATATGTGTGTGTGTGTGTGTGTGTGTGTGTGTGTGTGTGTGTGTGTGTGTGTGTGTGTGTGTGTATATATATATATATATATATATATATATATATATATATATAGAGAGAGAGAGAGAGAGAGAGAGAGAGAGAGAGAGAGAGAGAGAGAGAGAGAGATATTATGAAGTCTTTGTCAAAAGTTAAGATAAGTTCAGTAAAGGTGAAGATATAGATTTGGCTACTAGTAGTTTTGTTTATATTGACCAATCTGGACACAAATGTGTGTACTATATGTTTTACCAAGGTAAAGTATGACCCTCACCTCTACCAATCTGAAGATCAGTGGTTTGATCCCCAACCCCAGCTTGCCCCAGATGCAGCCATTTGATTTTGATTGTTTGCATGATAGGTAGAAAGTGCTTAAAGGTATACAATAATATGAATGGGTGTGAATGTGGCTTGTGCGTTGAGTTCTCATTTAAAGTAGAGCGATATAATTATCAGTCCATTTAGGTTGCAATAAAATAAGATTCGACCGTCAGTGCACAAGAGGAAGATGAAAGAAGATGAAAATTCTACCTGCTCACAAGCCCTCAAAAGTTGCAGTGCTATAATTTGGCTGGAATTTCAGTGTCACCCTGCAGTTTAACTATTTCAATAACAGGTTAAAAATTTCAAATTTTTTAAATCATTGCTATTATCATTTTTTTCTCTCCCTAGTGCTTTACAATTTACTTTTAATTTCACGAAACTCAACAAGTCAAGAGTGATGGGTTGGCAGTCCACTGCTGTACATTCATAGGCCGGGTACGCTCACAGCCATAAACAATGTCTTCATACAAACACAGTATCCTTTGCAGACAAAGAATGAGCAAATGAAAGCCACCTTCTTGCCTTGTTTTAACCTGAACAAAGTCTAAATCGTTCCTGTGTGCGCACACATGCATGCACACATACACAAATATATACATGTACAAAAACACATTTCTGGCCTCATTTGGAAAGCCTCTGAGCTTCTTTTTGCTTTATTCAGTACAAATAACTTCATGGTGGGATAAAAGCATAATGTTTCCAGAAACCCCCCACATGCTGCTTCACTCTTTTGGCCTCATGTTCTCCTTCACTTTTTCCTCTGACCCCCTTCTTTCATGCTCTCACTCCAAAAGGACATTCTTATTTCATTAGAGGTGGAGTCTAGGAGGCCAGCGGGTAAACAAAACCTCTGTAATCAACAGCAGGACATACACAACCTCAATGAGCCAATCAGAGTCTATAAGACAGAACCATGGCTAACCAATACAAATCCACACCTGGATGTTTAGAACTCAGACTTGCCAACTCAAACTCAGCACTTAGGTTTGTGTGGTATGTAGCCTAGCACTGGGATTCAAGGTTATCCATAAGAAACACCAATCAAATCTAGCATACACACAAGCACCCAGATGCACAGATCCCTGGCTATTTGTCTATCGGTGCTGTCATCTCTGTTTGCTCATATTAGGGAGGGCTCACTCAGGGACAGGATATGGGGATTAAGTCTGGCCTTATTGCGCTGTAGCTACATACCACTGAATAGCTCCCATCTGTTCTCCCATAGAGGATGGCTAATACACGTTAGCTGCGCTCATGTTTTGCACTGCCAGAATAACAGCAGTGGATAGATGAGCAGCACTGATATCACTAGCCACAACACCACTCTGCACCAAAGGCTAATGTGACCGGCTTATTCTATTAGATTGGGATAAGAAAAACTAGTACACACGTGCACATACACACACTCATGTATACACACAAGATCATGATATCTGATTGGAGATACAAAACCAGTAGGCTAATCATGGGTCCAACTCCAGATTTACCTTCAGGAATATGTGCTAGAGCAGGGCGAACTCTGAGAAAGGTGGAAGGAGCAGGAGAGATGGAAAAAGATGGAGAGATGGAAAGAGAGGGAGAAAGGGGGCAGTGTGGTCTGTTTCATTACGGTGAATCCTGACACTGCTGCATTCTCAGCACACATGGACTGGATTATAGGCTATGTGGGCTGCTCCGCCACTGTATAGCTCAGCAGCACTCACTTGAGCACACATATACATACACACACTTGCAAATGCACACACAAACATCATAGCAAAGCACAAAAATGCTTTGCAATGCAGAAAGACAAACTGTTTTCTCCCATACACGCTATAGGACTCTTAATCCCAAAAGCAGTGCAGGGCAAAGTGCACAACTTCTAAGTCGTTGAGGTTAGAGGCAGAATCTGCTTGTGATGGTCCACCTGTGGATTACTGGGGGAAAGGAATGAGATGCACTGGAAACTATGAATATACTATGCTGCCTGGTTTTCTCTCATTCCCACATCAATACATAGGGACTATTTTTTTTTTCATCTTGCTTTCCATACCTTTCTTGTCTCTCATATGTATATGTCTCTTTTAAACCACTTTTTTACTGTCTCTCTTTGTCTGGGGTGCATGCGCGCACACACACATACGCACACACACTAGCTCCAAGCAAACCATTACCTCCCTGCACAGACCTCTTTCTGCATGTCTGTGTTCAAAGGCACATTGAGCCTATGGGGGGCGTCGATATAAAACTCCCCAAACAGGAATTATGCTTTATGACTTCACATTCTTCAGTTTATGCTTTCTTAGCTTTCAGCCTTGAAAAAACTTTTCATGACTGTTCTGTGTTGTATTGTAATTAACTGCCCCACACACTGGCACACAATAGGGTGGGGTAGTGTGGTAAAACTTTACTACGACTCAAAAAGTTGGGTGCAGAGAGACAGACTCATCCATCTCTGGTTTTTCTCACTGTGTCATTTTTATCACCTATGGGCCCTGGTATCCTGTTAGACTGCTGGGTGTGTATAGGACTAATAACACAGTTTCGTATAGAGCCCCACATGCAACACAATCAGCATATGAACACTTCTCTGAAAATAGACTTAATGCTCTGAATCAAGTGACGCTCTTTAGTCAACTGAAATTCCCAAGCAATGGAAAAGTCAGGTTCTATTACACGCTCCTCTGTCAGAGTTGGGTAATGCTGTGGTTATTGTGGTACCATCAATGTTCCTGGCTAATGGTTACTCAAGCCCACTGAAGAAGCTTATTGTGTATATGATCATTAAAGTATCTGGAACACATGTACAGTATGACGCTCTAGCAATGGCTATATCAACTCTAAAATTAGCTGAAGGCATAACAATAGCTGTGTAGAAACTTACTGTGAACAAACAGATGTGGATTCTCATGGTGGTGGTCATCACGCCCATATTCCCTCTTCATCATCCTATGAGGAAACATTGGAAACATGCGTCACCCTTCTTGTCACTGATTCATTAACCATCAACTTGCATATTATCAATACCTTATGTTAAATGATACATGTGAGTTGTAAAATTCAGTTTCCTTTTAAAATAGGCATTTTATTGCACAAATTCTGGCTTTAAAGTTATGGCTCCACAAGTTAAGTATAATTGTCTAACCTTCCAGTCCTCCTAAACTCCTGTGACTTTAAATCCAGACAATCCTGTTTATGTTCTCATTCAGTAAAGTTGCATATGATATCACCATTCTTCACTATGATTCTTCACTATGAACTAAACACATAAGGTGTTTCCTTGAGACTGAAATTGTGCAGACAAGGGCCCTGCTAACCAGATGGTTAATTCAGTTAGACACTTACAATATGATAGTTAGCATGAACTGGCAGCTCACTATAGCCAAATCCTTGCCAGCATAACGCTAAAATAGGCTTCGGCAAAGCAGAGTCTATGTTAATGTGATACTTGAGCAAAAAATACAAACTCTTGGCTGCAGTCCACAGTGGCTTTGGTTGAACTGAGTAGTTGTGACAAGCTTGGTAAACTCAGTAGGCTACCTTTAAGCAGCTAAGCTATAGATATAATGCCCTTTCAATGGAACATGCTAGATGCTAAACGCTAAGGTGCAGTGAATTGCTGTGACAGGCCCTGTAAACACAGCCAGACCTATAACCACTTATTCTGCCAGGTTAAACACATACACACACACAAACAGCCCAAATACCATGTGCTACTTCTCATAAACCTGAAGCAGGCAGCATGTTAAAACTTAGAAAAAAAAGAACAATCTAAAAGAAAAGGTTGTATAATTCTGTCTCTGATAAACACTTTATGGCTGTTTTCTATTTCCTTCCAAGGCTGTTGCCAAGCATCTGGCAGGGGTGGTGGCATACCTAAATGAGAACAACATGAACACAACATCCCCGTCAAACTGCACAAACTTCATGCTGAGACACAAACCTACGGTGCTAAATCCACTTCCTGTGCATGTCATCTATGACTGTATTTCACTTGTTTTCTAAGTTCATCACAAATTAAATAGGGGCCAGGGAGTATAGTTAGAGGATTGGGATAAACTTACTAACTGTGGCAATGAGATTTGAATGAGATGTGGTTTGGCTCCTTGGAAAACCTGAAAGTGTATTCTTGTGATTGTGTATCCAATATACCAGTGCACAGATGTGTACTTATGTGACTTAAACTTGCCAGTTGGGGATACATGCAGTTTGTATGGCTCTGTGTTTGAGCACATGCAAATACAAAAAAAGTGCATGTGTGGTCACTGTTATGTTATTCATGGAACTAGCTGTATCTTGGAAAAGCATTGCGGTCTCTAGGGTGAGCATGGAGAGCCTCTTCATCATCATTATCATTATCATCATCAATCATCCTTCAAGTGGCGTTCCTGGACCCGGCAATGGACTGAACCACTGACCTAGCCACACTTGTTTATTATAATTGAAACGGGAATGATGGAGGAAAAGAAGAAACTGAAAGGAAAGGAAACAGACAGAGAGAGATGTTATGTGACACTAAAGGAGTAATAGAGACAAAAACACATGACAGAACAGGAGTGGACAAATGAGAAGCAGGGTAAAGGAATAATAATTAAAGGAGAAAGAAAGAAGGAGAAAGAAGTGAGTAACTGAACATGTGTAGATGAGTGAAAGAAGAAGTTAAAAGAAATGTGAAGTCCAGTTTTGGGACCAGAGACCTCAGACACTTTAACCGACCTGCTAAAGTTTCCCAAAAGGTCAGAGATCAGAAATGAGAAAAAGCAATGCGGTGACATATCTGACCTGTGTCAACGGGATCTGTTTGTCATTTTTGAAGGTGTGTGATTGACACAAGAGGAAGCTCTTTGATGAAACAAAAGAAAAACAAACAAACAACAACAAAAACTTCCTAAATATGATTCTGTTTGCAAATGAGAACTTATGGACAAAAAGGGGATGATTCCATCTTGATGCACATTTTCATAAAAACATTTTGTAACTGTGCAAGCAGGACAAAACAACAAGAGAAACAAGATTATCTTTTAATTAAAGCTCTATGCCTTTCCTTAGTAACCAGATCTATATTTGCAACACCAACAAAAGAAAGGCAACACTAACAAGGCTATTATTCTTTCATATATTGCAAACATTGTAAGAGAAACACTTGGAGCAGATGTGCAACAATAACAAATAACATACAACCCGGGAAATGAACTCTGCAAAACATTTGCAGCTGAATGGTCCATACACTGCCTAAATCATTATCAGCATCCAAGTAAAATCGGGATTTTCAACTGTGTAAATATCTTTCCAAAAATAAAATGCTGACACTGTGATTTCATTCTGCTAGCACCCCACTGTGTCACAGGGTGACACTGAAAAGCGAGGCACTTTGTATTAGCTGAGTTTTCCTTGAGTCAGAAGTCAGGCCAGAAGCTAGCATCTGAATCTCAGACAGACACGCATTACTCCCGTTCCACTGTGTTCTCTTGCCTCTTGGACTGAAACTGGGCTGACATGCTGCCACTTTTAGTTTAAACTGAGTTTTTACAAAGTTTACACAGCACGATGATCCGTTTGACGTCAGACTTTGCAAAACTGAGCCATTAAAATGTGTTTGACTGGCAAAGCTCACATGTGCAGGCATCTTTAAGGAAACAGCAACAACGAGTGTCATTACTTCAGGGACCTCCTTGTCACTATTGCTGGTGTTGTTAGACAGCCAGCAGAAAAAAACACCCATAACACATTTCAGGTTTCATGGATTTTTTTTTACATAGATCAAAAACAAACATTTAAATTAATCTGAGTACTTCCATATACACTTTAGTTTCCCTGGTTGCATAGCGGTTTGCACATTTGCCTTAAAGCCAAAAGGTCCCTGGTTCAATCCCAGGTGGGGACACAAATCCCCCTCACCATGGAGGGTTGCACGAGGAAGGGCATCTGGCATAAAATCTCTGCCAAATTACCAATGCGAATTAATCTGCTGCGGCAACCCCGTGGTGGAGAATACAAGGGAGCAGCCAAAAGATACACACTATTCCATATACACTTTATGGACAAAAGAACTGGGCAACACCTCTTAATCATTGAATTCAAGTGTTTCACTCAGTCCCATTTTCACAGATGCATAAAATTGAGCACCTCGCCATGCAGTCTGCCTTTTCAAACAGTGGAAAGAATGTGGCGTTATGAAGCACTCACTGAATTCGAGCATGGCACTGGAATAGGATCTCACAGATATTCCACGATCAACTGTAAGTGGGTGGAAGCATTTAGGAACCACAGCAATTCAGGCACAAAGTGGCAGACCATGTAAAGTTACAGAATGGGGTCACCGAGTGAGGCGCATAGTGTGTAAAAGTCACCAACACTTTCGTGATTCATTAAATGCAGTGTTCCAAATTTCCTCTGGCATCAAATGGAGTGGTATAAAGCATACTGCCACTGGACTCTGGAGTAGTGGAAACGTGTTCTGTGGAGAGACAAAACATGCTTCTGTGCCAACTGTAATGTAGCACAATGAAGGATGGATAATGGATGGCTAATGCTATGAGGTTGTTTTTCTGGAGCTGGTCTAGGCCCCTTTGGTCCAGAGAAGAGAAATTCTTAATGCTTCGGCTTCCAAAGCCATTTTGGACAATTCTGTGTTTACAACTTTGTGGGAACAGTGTCAGAAGGTCCTTTTCTAGCATGGCTGTGCTTTGGTGGACAAAGGAAGATCCAGAAAGACATGGTTTGGTGAATTCAGTGTAGAAGAACTTGACTGGCCTGCACAGAGCCCTGAACTCAACCCCATTCAACACCTTTGGGATGAACTAGAATGGAGATAGCCATACCTTACGAATTCTCTTCTGGATGAATGGGCAATAATTCCCACAAAAACAAAACAAAACAAAATCTCATAGAAAGTCATCCCAGAAGAGTGAAAACTGTTAAAGTTGGACCAACTCCATTTTAATGCCTATGGGTTTAGAATTGGATGTCATAAAAGCTCCTGAAGGTGTAATGAGTAGGTGGCCCAAAAGGTTTGTCCATATAGCGTATCTCCTAGGTCTACATGAAAAGTGCCACATACATAAGTGAAATGCACACAGCTGTGGGCATTGTCAATTTACTCTGTGTTTAATATGGTCTTTGCCTATTCATTTTCTTATTCTTGTAGTCCACACCTTATTTAAACTTCAACTTTGATTTTCCTCTTACCACTGCATAGAAAGGATGAGCCATCACAGTTCCCTTGTGTAGATATAAAAATTCAACTTTAATAGTTAGCATAATCCAGCCAATCGACACAGATTTATGGCTTATTTTGTTATTCTGTACATTCTTAACAAGATTTCCCAGAAACCCTAATAATACTTTTTTCGCAAGCTGTTTTCAGTCCAACTTGAAAAAAGCTGAAATATCACTTGCAGAGAGGTACTGTTTCAGATGTCAAACACTATAAACACTGTTGCAGTAAAACAGTGCTGGGTAGTCATATTGAGGCAAAGATATTTATAAGTACAAAGTGACATGGAGTAATGTGTGATAGTAAAAACTAAGCCCCTGCTGTTCACAGTTTAATATAAAGTCTACTGTGGTTGCAAGTGATACAAAGAAAAAATGTGGCCTAATAGTGAAATATTTTAGCTAGGCAAATTTAAAACATAACATAGAATAACACCTATGAAGCAAAGTGTGAAAGTTTGGGGATTAGTCAGTCGTTTCAGTGGCCATGTTTTACACTTTCTTCAAATATAGATTTAGATTCGTTTTATGACTGAAAGGAATGCAAATACTCACATGCCCAGCTTTAATATGCAACTCAAATTTGTTTCAGTTTCCTGATTGAAATTAAGTGCATCTGACGCTCACAATCTTTACAGAATCAAAAATCATGTAAAAAAAAGAATCCCTCCACAGGTGATAACAGATAAAATTTATTAAAACCAGCTATCCTGTAGTACATATTGCAGAGGTATTGCATGGATATGACTCGGTGCTTTTAAGCATGCGTTTATGTTTTGAGTTACTGAGTGCAGGGTATGCCCAGTGTATGTATGGCTCCAATTTAGACAGAAGTTTCAGAAATATGTATGAAGGATATAGAGATGCAGTAATGAATATTGAACAAATAAATTTAGACTCAGTGGAAATCCCCTGGTATTCATCTTAATCCTCATAAAATCTACCATACACACACATCTTCATAGTTTGGAATCCCCCAATCAGTGACTGAAAAGAGGTGTGATGAGTTTAAATTACATAAAAAAACAAGAAGCTTTTATCAACCAACACCATGGCAGTTAAAACATCTTCGTTTTTCTTTGAAGATTCCTTTCTCCTGTTAGTGGTTTCATCTGGTTACATAATAGTGAAGACTCAGGTGTGCACCTCCACATGTGTCTGCAAATGCATAACTACAGGCACGCACATGCTTATGCACACTTAAGATTTTCAGACAAATATACAGAAACTTTGCACTAACAACGGAATCAGTTTTTTCTCCTTTAACTGCCTTCAAACAACCAAATTAAGTCTGTCCTCAGGCAAGACTGGACATGAGCGTGTGTGAGAGATAAATGATACATAAACTAATCTCACAAAGAAATACCTTCAATCAAAAACACTCATTTGGCAGGTGTCCCCTTCAGGCCTCTTATCTAAATGATATGAATAATTCTGACTTGGCAAGAAGAAATGGATTTGAGGGAGAAAATACTGAGGGAAAGCGAGAAGGGAAATTTCAAGCTGTCAATTCTAACCACAAGTGACTTGTGGTAAAATGACAAATATGAAATTTAAATACCTTTAAAATCATGAAGGTAAGAGCCCACATCATGTCAACCCATGTAAACAACTGTTAAACTCAGCTGATTTTCTCTCGATGAGTGTGTGTATGTTCATGCGTGCACATTCATATTGACCTGGTCCATAGGGGCTCGGTGGTTGGCATGGGGTGGCGCTCTTGGCAAGCTTCGGTGATGGACGCTTGCTGGATGTATGTGGTGCGAATGATGAGGATGATGTTGGGGATGGATGTAATCTTCCTCGTAGTTATCAGCTATCAGCTTCATTCTGCTTTGAGTCTGCAAATAGGAAAATGGAGACAAACAAGAAACAATAAAAATTTTAATATGCATAATTATAAAAACCGCACTCAAGGCCAAAACTACTTATTTGTTTCTTAAAAATGTTCTCTAGGCCTTAGAATGATTAGGTTGACGGTTTTTTTTCCTTTTGGGGTCAGGGGGGGCGAAGCATGTTGAAAGCCATCAATGATGTTACAAACTTTGCCGCTAACAACATTTGACAGGCCATAAATTGAGTGAGTCGGAGCGCCTGATGAAAAAGTCATAAGTCTGTCAAATGTCATCCATAATGTAGATTATCATTTAATTGGATTACACAAATCCTAGTAAGAACAGTTAGTTAGTGTTTTATATAGCCCAAGGCCACAGGCGTTCTGGTCTACATGAAGCAACCTCATTCTAGATGTCACTGATTAAAATTACACTCAAATATGCATCTTTCTGCATGTCTGAAAATGGGTATGACTAAGTGTCCTTTGTTTGAGTTTATGTGCATCTGTGTGTATTTGTGTGTGTAAGAGGCTGTCATGCTGCCAACGTCATTGCTTTGGAGAGAGATAACAGCCTAGGCTGACTAACATTAACAATCAGCATGACTACATTGAGGCCAGCTGTCTGATAGATAGACAGAGACAGAGTGGGTGCAGATACATTGACAGGCTCAGCTTTATTCCCTTAACTGCAGATATTTCCTTTGAGGGCAGACATGATTGCAGAGGTGGGATGAAGATGATTCGAATGAAAGATATGAGCACATTTCTCATCCACAATGCTGCAGCCTGCTTTGTTTAAATGAGAGACGGCCATGACAGGAAGAGGAAAAAAGCTTGAGTCAGCTGTGAAGATAGGAGGGAGATGGTGTTACAGTAGTTAGAGGCCTGGGGACATTACTGCTGAGATAAGAAACTGGGGCTTAATGATTGAGGAAACGAGCCAGTCAGGATCACAGGAGCGGATGTGGCTGGCATTAAAGAGGTTAGCAATTAGTTTAAATTGGAGAAGAGCAGCTCAGATAAGGTGAGAACCCTTGACACTGTGGTGAGAGACAGGGATACAGACAAAGAGTTAGGGATGGAGGAGGGTTCAAACAGACACCAGACCAGTGGTTAGAGCTGTTAAAAGCAAGGCTGAGGTGTACAGCCCTCCATGACCTCAGGTGTTCACATTAGCAGGTGTGACTGGGTGGGGCTGGCCTCAGTTCAACAGTTACAGAGCTGACACCTGTCATTGAGGCTAGGACAATGACTATCATATACGGTGCAGCTGATGAAACTACTGCACTGATACACGGTACTGAGACTCTTTCACAATACTTAAAAAGGATGTTTCATTTCTGTGTTGCCTAATGTTGTTTCTCTAATTTTCAAAACTAATTTGTAGCAGAGGGTCAAAAAAGAAATGTATGTGTTTCGTCACTGCTTCTAATCTAATAGGAACCATATTATGTGTTCCTGTTCATCTAATGACAACCATATTTGGTAGAAGCTAGAAGACTAAGACTGAGCGTGTATGTGTGTGCACATATTTAATATTTAATGACCTGAGACACAAACACCAATGAATGATGTGATGAATTGCTTCTGGAAGAGTCTGGTTGTGTGGTCAGGACAGCCCATATGTGGCCATATAAGTTTATCCAAACAGACACACACACACACGGAAAGGCAAACTTTTACTCTTTTCCTACAGATGTATTCCCGCATGCATGTGCAAAGAAGGTGTTCACACGTAAAATGCCTGAGAGGTTGAATGTGTGTGTTTTAATTATTGTTAATTAGTAGCTTTGCATGATAAACAGCTCAGTAATGGCCTCCAGGTTTGCTTGTAGATCAGGCAACCTAGAATAGACACAGGTGGCACTACTGCAGGAAGAGGAGAGCAGAGTTCTTTACTGACACCTCTAACCAAAACAGACTTGGGCTATACCTGTGCAGCGTGTGTTTCTGCATGTGTTTTAATGTGCAGCTGCAGGGGTAAGCAGGGCAGTGCTGACTGCTGTGCTCACAGCTGCATCCCAAACCTCGATCCAAGACCTCTGTAAATCACAACCCTGTCCTGATTAGAGAAGGGCTGTGTTAACACATATGGACACAAGAGGCTGACAAGAAAGGACTTAAACAAACAGGCAGCTGGAGAAAGGCTGCATAATTTTCACAACATTTATACACGCTCCTTTTTATCAGGGTCTAAGTGTATTTGTGTATGTGCAAAATTAGTAAAAACAGAGTAGAACATTGACCCAGCTCTAGGCAAGCTCTAGTCATTCTTAATGAAAGGATGGATGCTCTGATAGGATGGATGAAGTAGAGAATTCTTTACTGTCAGCTTCACAGCACCTCTGATGTGTGGCCATTTATCACCTGGCTGGAGAGTATTCCCACATGGGGACACATTTGTTCTGACTCTCCTCAGGAAATCTAAACACTACACTCTTTGTGTGTGTGTCTGTACGTTTGTATTTGTGTGTTTGTCTGTGCTGAAGAGGGTCTTTGCCTCAAAGGGATGCAAATGCAATGAAAGGAAAGTTTTTCTTAGACTGCCTACCTCACACACACACACACACGTACAAGGTCTTACAAAAGAGTGATATGGGGAGGTCAGACGGGCCAAAACTATCTGTAAATCTATCTGCTGCGTCAAGATCAATTTTCTCCTAAGAGACTTCAAGTCCCATAATTCTTTGGCATTTCCTGCTCAGTTTCCTTCTAACACTGGCAGTTAAAGACCTGAGAATGACACCCTATTCTGATATGTGTGTCAATGGGCCAGAAGACAGAGAGCTTGTGTGTGTGTGTGTGTGTGTGTGTGTGTGTGTAATGTTGAACAACATAACCTCCAGATAGCTCATTTCGTGAAATGGAAGGAACCAAAGTAATGCACTTACCTTTAAACCTCCCAAGCATTAATAAATTACAAGGTGCCATCCCACACTTTTTACAGTTCTCACACTAGGTGTCCATAGCAGTGCAGTTAGCAGTAATATTTAGAATTTATGTATGCATGTGTGCTTAAAGACTTCTGAAGAAACCTGGTGTGCATGCAGGAGAAAGAGGAAGGTTTGTGTATGTGATTCCCAGTGAACTCTGCTACCTTGCTTTTCTTCTTCACTTGTACCCCTTTGTTCTTCTCTGTTTTGGTCCATAGGCCACATCGTTGCAATTAGAGCTCATCACATCATCAGGTGGACTGTAACTGTTAGTTACCCAACGGGAAAACATGACGAATCCAATGGCGATAAACAGATAATAGGCTTTACTTGAAATTCCTCAAATGAAATTGCACCCCCTAGGACCTGTTTACCGTTTACGAGGTCCAAGCAAACATAGATTCGCACTTACATGTACAACCAGCCACTGCATCTGTTGACTTTTAAATGCACCATTTTTCCCAGAAGCCCCTGTGACTCAGGAGATTGTATATGTGGACTCCCTGCTGTTAGCTCATTACCATTAGCATTCATGTTGGATCAGTCACTGATGTGGTCTGCCCAGACCTTAATGATCCACATACTTTTTGCAGCCCCATGTCATACTAAAAGCCCGTGCAGCATGGGAAATAGGTGGATGTGCATAGACGCTACGATTTATGTCTGTTTGGCCAGAAGACGTCAGACAGAAAAGTCCGCCAGTGACTCATCAATGATACCAACATAAGTCTGTGACTTGAGTGCATATAATCATCCTGATTGCAACACGACTGTTAAGAGACTAGCTTTGCTTTTATGTTTCTGTGTGTGGATTTGGAATCATAGCTCCTGGTTGACTTCTTTTGCTTTTGATGACTAAATGCAATAAGTATGGTTAGAGGCTGGGAAGTCTATTCTGTTAACTACCGGGAATTATTAACCTCTATCTGTTCCTAGTTTTAAAGCTCAAAAGTCCTCCCATGAGGTATCTTTAATGTAAGCAATCATGATCTGCAGCAGGTTTGAATCTAATGTAAACAATCAGGATCTGCAGCAGGTTTGGATTTGTTGTCCTGCTTTGATTTACAAAGCCAGAAACTGTCTTAAAGTGTGACCAAAAGGCAAAACAAATAACTTTGTAGTTATATATGGTGGATTTACCTGCTGTTTGAGCTGGTGCATGAGTCTGTCCTTCTCCCTCTTCAGAGCCATCACTTCCTCCTGGGCTTTCTTGCGTTTGGAGGCAGATAACTCTAGCAGTGCAATGTTGGCATCCTTTTCACTGATGGCTGCTAGCAAAGCCTGCTGCCTGAAAGGGTGAGAAAAATATGAGGACTGTATTAATTAATGGGTAAAATATTAAAAGCAAGTCATGTTTATTACCATTTGTTTTTAATATTTAGAAAACAGACAGGTGTACATTACAGAAATCCCCACTACAGTTGTGGGCTCTGTACATATGGAGATGTCACAGTAAGCTCACTAATTTTAGAGCGCCTTAAACTCAGACAGAGATTCCACAGAAAAGAAGCAGACATCTTTGAAGTGGTCTGCTAAGTGCAGGATTAGTGGTACCTTATTGTGACTCATGATCATGTAATAGTGTAATAGAACCTAATGGAGCAGGCTGAGGGGGATATGACATATTTCCTATGTCACCACTGGTTACCACTGTGTGTGTGTGTGTGTGTGTGTGTGTGTGTGTGTACAAAGGGGGTGGCAGCATATGACTGTCTACAGGTGCAGTGGGAACATACCAAACTTTATCATACACACAAACAGATGTAGTAATTTAACCCCACAATGCTCCAGAGCATATCTTGCATAACATTTGGAGAAAAGCCTGTGCCTTCAGGGAAGATGTGTGGTGACTATATTCACCACCCTCATCAGGATGTCCTCAATCTAAATTTGTGACTAACACATTCTGGCTACCTAGTCCATTAAAACACTCAGAAGCAGATACATTCTCACAGAAAGCCAGTCATGTACAAACCTCTGCACACTGTAAGAATATGATAGCAACAAAGGAAAGATAAAGAGTCTTAAAAAGGAGAGGAGACACACATACATTTCTCTGTATAATACAATGTACTGTAGCTCATTTTATGATTGGGTTTTATCTTCATAATCTGCCTGTTTTTATGAAGTTCATCTGAATGACCATCAATCCAACTCAAACCACTCGTCTGTACTTTCAGTGTAGACACTGAAGGTATTTTAAGTTAAACAAACACACAGCTCAACTCCAGGCTGTTAAAGGGCATTTGAAATTAAGAGGGCATTAACCCAGCATGGCAAGGTAATGTGTGGGTTTGTGTGAGGTGAGAGGTAGAGGAAGAGAAAGGAGGCTGCACTAAAAATACACTTTGGTCTTTCTTAAAAATTGACCTGCATTGGGGTGTTTTTATTCCATGATTTAAGACCCTGCAGAAATAACAAAATTACAAAAAATAAACATGCTGATCTCAGAATAAAGTCCTGCTGGCCTGGGACTCTGCATTTGGTGTTTTTAGTACAATTATCTGCATGCCGCATCTGGATTCTGGATTCTCCCATTCAAGGCCATTAATAGCTCTTTGTGTGGTTGTGTGTACTTGGATGTTGTGCATGCATTTGTGTGCATGTATGTGGGTTCTGACATGGATTGGAGTAGCTAATCACACCATTAATCACAATGCAGGACCAAGGTGACACTTTTCGTCTCCCCACACCTCCACTGTTATTCCTTTTAATGCTCACTGTAACGGGCACACACACACACACACACACACACACACACACACACACACACACACACACACACACACACACACACCCACACACACACACACACACACAGCA
>VUQH01036345.1:0-17379 GCA_015106775.1 Etroplus canarensis | reverse complement strand
TTTGTGTGTGTGTGTGTGTGTGTGTGTGTGTGTGTGTGTGTGTATATATATATATATATATATATATATATATATATATATATATATATATAAATTCAGGTGTGCTAAATAAGTGTGGTCAAAAGGCTTAGACAGCCGGGTTAAGTTTCTTTTTGTAAAGCGTTCAGCTTTACAAAAACTTTCTTTATTTTTAAACGTGAAAAGAAGAATCTGACCAGCCTTCAGCCTCCTTTTTCTCTGATCGTGCTGTGCTGTGTTTGCTTTACTGAAATTCCCTTTAACAGAACTGAAAGGTAAACTTTTCTACACGATCATTAGGACTAAATGACACTGAGTTTAATTCGAGCGTCACATAGTGCGTTCCACCCCACCACCACCCATGCCTGTTTAGCAACGCGCTGAATGGATTCGTGTCATATCCTACAAAACAAAACAAAAAAATCCACAATTTTAAATCACCGCATTTTTCAAGGTCTGCTCCAGTTTTAATTCAAAGGAGTTTTTCTCTACAAATTCTTGGCTGTAATGGGCGTGCGTTAAACAAAGGCTACACTCCCTCGTAGGCTTTAGTGTCCTCCGTATAGTGTCTGAATATTAACTTCTCAACGTTAAATATTTTTCTTGAGTAACTACATGCATTGGTAACGCAGATACAGCTTCAAAACACCCAGCTGCCACATGGAGACTCGTGATATTTGCAGTCAGTTATCAGACGTGAATTGAAATCTACCGTCACTCTCACTAGGCCGCCTTTAAGGGTGGTTTGCTTCGCTTTAATATGCTAGCATATATTTTTAAATATATATATATATATATATATATATATATATATATATATATATATATATATACCACGTTTTATTTATTATTAGATTAATTCAAAATATTTCATTTTACATTTATTATTATTATTATTATTATTATTATTATTATTATTATTATTATATTTGTTAGTAGATTTGCTAGTAGATTTGTTAGTATTATTAGTACCCTGTTTTTTAGGTTGTGACCACAAGCCTAAAGTTATTCTGATTGTTATTTTCAGCCTTATTTGTTTCAATTTCTGCATCTTTATTTTTAGTCGCTTTTTTAGGGAATATTTGCTCTACACTCATTTGTGTGGCAGTTCAATTTGCTATTCATAGCGTACTTGTTTGATTTTCTGTAGAAACATCCTGGGGAAAGCTCTTTAGTGGAATAAAAACATTTGTTACGGATTATTTAAAGTCAGTCAACTGAAGGCCGGATTGTGGAGTATTTTAAACGGCTGGTGGTGATATATCTTGGACTCATGTCACGCACAAGCCCCGCTGGCTGATCTGGACAAACACCAGAGGACATGTGAGGTAGTGCGTCCCCCCGGCACGGACTGCAGTGGTACGTCGCTGCCACGTTTTCTGACGTCGGCACGGTAAGGGCACGCACGTGTTATGAGCGCTCAGAGATGTAAAGAATAGTGTGATGTCTGACTGAGTCCAAAACACACAGAAGAGCGGAAGAGGCGAAGCTCATGCAGAGGAAGTTGGCTGTTCTCTGATCTGAAGCTTATTGGCTGGGAGGAAGCAGAGCGCCATCTCACTGGCTTAGAGAAAACCAAAACAAGCCTGCAGGTCCCGCCTACAGCCCGAGAAATAACGTGACAGTCCAAAGCTCACAGAGCAACGCTCCGCCTGTCCCTCTCTCCTTACATGAGCCATCTTTGATTGGACAGCCCACGGACAGGAAAACACCGGAGGCTGGACTCCACTGTGTTCAAATATTGAATTCTGCTGCCACGCTAAGGATAAAACGTGAATTACAACTTATTTTAATGCACGAAGTGCCTTTCGTCAACCTGTTCTTTAATGTAAAGGAAGCTGGAGTTGGAGTTGACAGCAACTTTAGACCTTCTCACAAATGAGCAAAGAATAATGATAATAACAGAAGTGGGATATAAGGGAGGAGATTATCTGCAGAGGGAAACATTCTGTGTCATGCCATCCACTTTCATTTACCAACAGGGAAAATCATGATAAAAGAAACCCCAGAGAAAAGTCATGGCTATTTTTTGTTTGTTTCTTTTTCATAAAAAATGTTGCATTAATAACACCAGGACATTTCAATTCGTAGAAACTGTGTATTAAGGACAAAGCGGATCAATACACTGTATTTATATGTACTCATGATTCAAAGGGAGCTTACTGCATCTCTCCTCTTTCTGTCAGACGTGGCTGCGCACATGAGGCAGGGCCAACACTGGGCATTGCTCTTTACATTGACCTTCGCTGGAAGCGAGGCCTGAAACCTTCACTCACTCAGCAGTCCAGCCCCGGTCAAGCTTGAACGCGTGAGTTTGGAAGATAATCTTATAATACAACAAAAAGACCCCCAGGAAGACCCCAGGAAGACCCCAGCAGACATGAGCTTATCCAAGACCGTGACAGCGGTCAAATAGAAGTACTTGACCGAGATTATGTAGAAGCCTCCTCTATGTCTCAGTCGGCGCCTCAGTCTTTACATACTGGGTTTCCTGTCCGGATGTCAGATCATGTCATTTTGCTCGAAATATAAATGCCAAATAATTTACTGTGTTCATCCAGGAAGGCTTTATAGACAAGGCACGTTGTATAAGGAGGATATATGCGGCAAGCACGCACGGATTACAGTAAAAGCGGGCTGTTCGTTGCTGTTTGCATATAAAACATCCTCCTAGCAAAAAATGATTTCAGTTTAAATTGACTTGCAGAAGATGTAAGGGGACAAATGTGTGCATTTTGATCTAGAAGTTAAACCCCGAGAATGTTGCTCCCAGTCGAAAAGACTCCACGGAGGCTATTAAATATGCGCTTTTATAATGATAACAAATCAGGAGAATAATCTTATATAACAAGAACACCGATTCATAATAAATGAATGAATCCGAGGGGAAAAAAGACCTGAAATCCACCTGATTGTGTGATGATTTGGTGGCGATTAGAGGATTTTACGTCTGTGGATGAAAGTATGACATTTCCCCTTTTTGCTAGTTGAGCATAGATCGGAAAATGCTGAACAAAACACAAAAGAAATGAACGAGCGAAAACGCAGCTTGGTGTCCATGGGGTGGGTGTATGTACGGAAAGGACGAGAAGGTAATTTCAGGGTCGAGTAAGGTGAAAAAATATACAAGAAGGAGGCAAATGGTGAAGCTTAATGTGGGGAAAAGATGGACAATTTTTTAGAAAGAAAGAAAGAAAAAGAAAGAAAGAAAGAGAGAAAGAAAGAGAAAGAAAGAAAGAAAGAAAGAAAGAAAGAAAGAAAGAAAGAAAGAAAGAAAGAAAGAAAGAAGGAAAGAAGGAAAGAATTCTGCGTGATTTGGCCTTGAAATAAAGTAACCTGTTTAGGATGACTCTGTTCATAATCTTTTGATCTAAAGGCATGAGTTGATGCACACTGTGTGCTTTCTATAGACCTTAACTGAAAATAACGATAATAATAAAAATAATACTAAAACACATCAATAAATGCTTGTTTCGGGAAACTACCCTTTTTTAAAAAAAAAAAATATCGCTTCAAACTGAAAGAAATGATGAAATGATCTAAATCCTAAGATCGAAGTTTATTATTCAGCTTTTTCGGAGATCGCATCTAAAACACCGGCAGCCAGTCAGAGATCTAAAGCAAGTAGGCACATTTGTTTTATTTATCAGTGTATTTAAATCCGGCTCTTTGCTTTCCCCAACGTATAAGAAAAATGACTTTCTGAAAATGCCCATAACGTCCATGTCTGGGATTTGGTTTCTGAGGTAATTTTCTGCTGCAGTATTCCATTTTGTACTCAGTGTACTTTCCTTTTTAAAATGAAGCTGTAGCCCTTTCACTTTGCTTTAATTGCGTCTCAAGTCTTTCTGTTATTCCTTGTCATTCTTTCCATTTTCCCTTTGTAAACGTTTATTTATTCCCCTCCTCTCTACAGTCCAGTTTATGTCCTTTTGTCTAGTCCCGCTCGTCCTGGCGCCTTGTTTCCCAGGATACCTTGTGCAGGCTAATTCAGCGTTGTGATTCTCCTCTGGTTTGCCAGAGGTGCTCCCGTTGACCGTGGAGTTGGTCAGTTTAGCTCTGGGGCCCCTGTGTGGTCCGACCGGCCCCTATGTCATCGCCCTCGTTTCTGTCACCTGTGGATAAATCAACAGATGTTTGCTTAATCAGGTTCACATTTACTGATATATTCCGGCTCGTTCGTTTGTACGCAACTGAGTGGGAGCTCTGATTGTTTCATGTTTCAATCTGATGGTTTTATAATCCCCCAAGCAAGAGGATAGCGGCTGAGCTCAGACCACGAACAATTCAAGTTCAAAAACACTTTATATATTAATATATTCATATTTTAGTACACATGTAAACGGACACATTTATAATTTGAAGGGTTGCGTTGGTTACATAAAAAAAGACGTAATTAACCTGGGCTTTTATAAGGCTAATTTTAGTAGTGCATTCATTGGCCCATTTACGCAGAGTAAAACGAAGCGTTTAGAAAAACTGAATTTGTGGTGTTTTGATGAAAGTATACGCTTGTTAAAGGTCACAGTTTGCAGCCGTCTTCCTATTGTATTGACCCACAGTCTGTGAATCTATTTAGACTGAGGTCAGCGTTTCTATTTTGAGATGAAGAATCCAGTAAGCAGATGCCCTGAGGGGCAGGTGTGGTGGCTTATTTTTCAGCCAAAGAATAAAAATAAAAACAACAAGAGTAAAGCGCTGGGCTTTTTATTTTACTTGGATGACCGAAACTACAGGAGGTTTCTTTGCAAGAGAGTGAATGCTCCTATTTAGTCCCCTTTACAGCCCATAGGCCTACCTGAGGGGGGTGTTAAACTGTACTTTCAGATCCTCTCCACACTTGATTGTTTACTTGTTGTCTGACAAGGCTTTATGGCACACGGATTGGGCTATCTGCATGTCGCATTCTCTTCCTGACTAAACACTCAGCAAATCGAAACCAAGGCCTCTCATTTTGAAGTGTTCTGATGATGTATATAAGTTTCACTAGCTGTCTAAGTGTTTATTCTAAAAAAAAAAAGTGAATTCAGTGTGCTTTTTGCGCACAAAATGCACACTGAATTCACTTTTTCGCCTTAATGATTAAGGTACGAAAACACAACAAGGAGACTGGGGTCAAGAAAACAGTGTCCTCAAGTTAAGTCAATCATTTGTCTATATTGGTGTGAAATCTACTGAACAGTTCCTCGTGATTATTTCTATCATACCCCACGTCACCCATTATTTTTCAAAAATGTCAACAGCGAACAGCCTCCGGATACATGGCATATGACACGCCTAAAATCACATTCTAATGGGGTCGCCCTGACCACCATGAGTCACACTACGAATTTGTGGTTTTGTCTCATTTATACAAAAAAAAACCCAGTTTGGATAAAAACTAAAAAATACAGCAGACCAGCAGGACCCACATCTCCAATAATACACATACACTATTGCTGTATTAGTCCGAAGGTGAAGTTCATTTGATTTTTCGTTTGCCTCCGGGTACAGATTCCTGCTATCAGCCAATCTTAAGATCTAAGGCAGGCGTGGATGCAAAGGCAATTAAACAGAAGTCCATCCGGGGCACAGCGAGTCCATTGCTCTGTGTGAAGGACCCTCTCCCTCCCCGAACTTGAAGTCGACCGTAGAGACAAAGCTTTGGCTTTGAGAGCTTTTACGCAACGCCAGACTGCGGTTTTACTGATAAAAAATCAACACAAGAGCGCCGAGAGGATCCACAGAACGACTAACGTTTTATCAAAACGCATTTGACATAAAATTGGCTCTCTCGGCTCACTTGTATCAGGTTTTTAAAGATCATTATCTTCCAAATGAACAGTTTCTGGTCATTTCTAGACAATTGTTAGAGACATGCCTGTTTCTTACAAGAAGAACTCTTACCTTAGCTGTGTACAAACACATGCTTCTATGTTTCTATGCTGCTGAAATTCCCCAGCTGCTGACTTTGAGTCAGTGTAGGTGGCGACTTCCTAACACGCTTGACCAGTTTTGTGGTGTCTGTCTGGCTTGAGGGAAAAGGCGCACTAGAATACTATAGCAGCTATAAAAACCCAGGTCTGTGCAATGCTGGCTTTGGTTTTTCTGGGCATCCTGTCCTCAATTACAGCTTAAAAGCTTCGGCACAACTCTTAGAATTTGTCTGGATTGACCGAGAGGCGGAGCGTGTGGCCGCAAAGACACTCAAGATGTTTGTGTCCCTGCAATTTATCCATATAAAATGGCCTGTAAAGGGGGGGACGGTGCATATCATGCTTTTTTCTTTTTTTTTTCTTTTTTTGATACAATCACAGGGCGCTAGTTGGTTCCTGCACGGTGTAAGTATGTATGATATTTCAAGGTCATGTTTCACATGTGCCATCAAGAGCCCCTTGAATCCCTATATGCACGTCGGGCTGTGGGGGCAGACCAGCCCCGGCGGTCTTAATCCGAGTTCAGGTCTCTCATTCACAGCACATTAGAGTCAGGTTGCAGCCTCTCCAAAACAAGCTCCACGGTGGCCTCAGAGCAAAGAGCCGGGGAATGTGCACTGTGACGTGTTTACCAAATAAAATATCAGAAATGCATTTCACAGTATGCTTCACATTTGTTGTCTTATTTTACTTTGACTTTATGAGGAATAAACCTTTGAGCCATGGATATCTGCATGTTTTCCCCTGTACGATCATTCAGTGTACATGGAGTGTTATTATTCAATATTTTAAAACAGATTACTTGAGGAAATTAGCTGTTAACATACTTCGAGCTATAACTGTAAAGTACTCCTGCTGGTATTTCAGAATCCTATACTATCGGTTTAGAAAGTACATTTCTCTCGCAGATTGCGCTTGCTTGGTAGTGGGATTTACAGAAACGTGTTTATTTATTATTCGTGGGAATAAATAGAAAACATATGGATCTGGTGGAAATTATTGCTCATCAATTTACAGTGGCGTCTTGTGAATTTCTGGACGCCGTCTTCTTGCTTAACAGTGCACATTTGAATACATGTTTGGGCCAAAATGCTGTGAAATAGCCGTGCGTAAAAGTGGAGCGGGCTTGAACGTTGCGGTTTGTGGAGCTGCCAGAGGATGCATAAAATGTTAATTTGAGGCAAAACAGAAGAGCGACACGAGTTCCCATTAATAAGTGAGAAATGATGTTATTAAACAACAAGCTTAAGAAACGTGGATACTGAAGCAGATCGTTTAGGGACGCAAGAGACAGATTTTAACCTATTAATCAGCTAATGCGTATTTTCTCAACAATCTAGCCTTGCAAATTTATTCCAGTTTCTTCTGTTATTGTGACCGAACTTAAAATATTCTAACAGTTTAAACTAAATATCTCAATTTCCACATGTGAGATGTGTATTCAGTGGCGCAGGGTTTACAGGAGGCCTAAACTGACGTGTGTTTACATATTGAATTTTGGCGTCTGTTCCCCATATTTAAGATTGTCTCCAGTGTTTATTCCTACAGAATTCCAGTTTGGTGTTACAATGGTTCCAGCACAAAGCTGTAGCCAGTTGAAACTTTAGCCGCTACTTTGAACATGACCCTGATAACCAAATGCCCACTCAGCCAAATGCTACGCAGTAAAACCTCCTAATGATGACCACTAAGACGTTTCTAAAAGAAGGCTTTACAGATAAGCTGGCCTGTTTCTTCCTCTTATAGTGTGCTATTTGAGCTGGTTTAGCTCATAATATTATAAGGGTAGATGAGGGTAGTTTGGACAACTTAATATGCAGAATCTCTTTATTTTTCATGCTCATGTATGATTTCAAACCAAAACAAAAAAATAGGAAAAGTGTACATACCCACAGGTGTTTTCCAACAAGACTAAAAAGAATCTTGAAGCACACTTGGCATTTGTGAAATTCGTGAAAATATTTTGTCTAAAACAGATTGAAATTCTTTCTTTCTCTCTTTCTTTCTTTCTTTCTTTCTTTCTTTCTGCTTCTCCTGACCTGGTTGCATGTTAAGGAATTCATTTTTTAAGCAAACACGGCGATAAACCACCAATGTCAAGCTTTAGGACACACAGCAGTCATGACTCTTACACTCCTACACACACACACACACACACACACACTTTCCTGCACGTGCACGCGCGCAGGCACGCGCGCAACACATAGATACACACACACACACACACACCGCCTGAAAATCTGTCAATTTCTGCCGTGCGGTCACGTGACCTCCTCCTCAGTGGAGTGGATGGAGATGACTCTCCACGTCAGCCTACGTCTCCCAATTTCTGCTTAGCGAACCTGCTTCAAAGAGGCAAGAGGCACGGCGCTTCAGAGCCATGTTCAGGGCGGCAATAGAAGAATCAAAGCCCAGCATAGAGTTATAGAAGAGAGCGAACTACGATGATGGATTTTGACGAAAGGGTTCCCGTCGGATCGAACATGTATTTGCCCAGTTGCACGTATTATGTCTCGGCGGGGGCTGACTTCTCCGGTCTTCCATCGTTTCTATCCCAGACCCCGTCCACCCGCCCCATGACATACTCCTACTCCTCAAACCTGCCGCAGGTCCAGCCCGTCAGAGAAGTGACATTCAGGGACTATGCAGCCATCGATGCGTCCGGTAAATGGCCGCACCGGGGGAACTTGCCCCAGTGCTACCCCGGCGCGGAGGACATGCACCGGGACTGTCTGTCAGCTCAATCCGCCGTCGTGGGGGACGTGTTCGGCAAAAGCAGCCCGGCAGCCGCCGCTGCCGCCTACCACCACCACCACCATCACCACCACACAAGCGCCGGCTCCGCCGCCACCAATTTCTATGGAAACGTGGGCAGAAATGGCGTGCTGCCGCAAGCCTTCGACCAGTTTTATGAGACGGCGTACGGCAACGCGTCGGAGAGCTCCTCCACGAATGGCTACTCAGGGGACAAAACGGCGACCAAGCCGACCAGCTCCGCGCCGGAGGACGCGCCGTCGTGCCCGGAGAGCGAAGCGAAGGAGCAGCGGGACGAAACGAGCAGCCCGGAGTTATCTTCCGGCAACAATGAGGAGAAATCCAGCAGCGGCAGTACGTATTAAAGTCAGCGCCGCGGTTATGAGAGAAAGTTTGCAATCTTGCGCGCTGCTGTTAAAAATTTTATATGCTGTTTTATAAGCATATAAGGTTTATAGAGGGCCTGCAGACCCCCCCACTTCCCCCCCACACACCCCCCTCAACAAAACTTTGTTATAAACTGCAGGATCACGTGTTTGGAATTGAAATTGGCCGTGAAAGACACCGGACCGGATATTTTTCTGTAATACTACCTGACGTTTGCAAAATAAAAAAAAGCACTCAGTTATGAATTACTATTCAGCCGTGCGTGGATTACGCATTTATTACGCCTGTGCCTGTTTCACGGTTTCTTAGCGTTAAAAGAGCCCTTGCATGTAATGAGGGTGGTGCCTTTGGTTTAAGGTTTTGCGCACATGAGGTCTTGCGTTAGAGCTATCAATGAGTTTGTGTTCCCACTTGAACATTTCCCGTTTATTTGCGCCAGTAAAACCAATATTTTCATGTAAACCGTCTAATGCAGCGCAGCCTCGCTTGCCTGGCTCTGTTGGAGGCTTATGCTTTAAAGTGAACTTGCTTTCATTTGCCAGTAAAGGTCAAAGCCCAAGTGTATTGTCTAGTGAGCCAGCAGCGAATGGCTTGGTAATCTTGGTAATATAATATTAGTAAAGACGACACTTGAAATGTTGAAATGGGAACTGTTATTAATGCTTCACGTTCAGGAAATCCTCTCATGTATAATCTGGGCAGCATCCAGTACATATAAATCTCTCCTTTTTTTAATAAATAGTCACGGGTAATTTGAAATGTTTAGATTTTCTATGACCGATGTGTTCTTTTTCTCTCTTTTTTTTTCTTGTGTAACTTTCAGGTGGACAGAGGACCCGAAAGAAAAGGTGCCCTTATTCCAAATATCAAATCAGAGAACTTGAGAGGGAATTCTTTTTCAGTGTGTACATAAACAAGGAGAAGCGACTGCAACTGTCGCGGATGCTCAACCTAACCGACCGACAAGTAAAGATTTGGTTTCAGAACCGTCGCATGAAGGAGAAGAAACTGAACAGAGACAGATTACAGTATTACACGTCTAATCCTCTGCTTTAGAGGGGGGTACAGAAGAACACGGCCACAGCCCCATTAAGTCCCCTGCTTGTGGAACTGCCTACGTTTACAGACTAGACTGGCTGAATCTCCAGTGGACATTGTGTACCACACAGCAGCAGCAACGACACTGAGCAATGGTTAATTTCAAGTTCGAGGACAGCGGTATCCTGTGATCCGAAATGCTCAAAGGGGGAGCACGAACAAGGCTGCCATTGCGCGCTGATTCCGCCCCTTATTGTAGAAACTGATTTTTGACTTCGCCAAGACTGTGTGTTTGCGAAGGCCCTTTGTTCATATTGTGACTCACAGACACTTTATTTTCCTTTCACGCAGGCAAAAAAAAAGAAAAAAAAAAACAGCCAATACTTGACTGATCCAGTGTATTTTGTAATTAAAAGGTTTGATTTTTTTCTCTTTTTAAAATCAGAAATCTTGTGGATTGAGGCTGATGGTACAAATCTTGCCAAACGAATCTATAACTGGTGTGACCAAATGATGAATCCGACGGATGAGAATGATGTTTTTCTATTTTGTGTGCTTATTTATTTTGTAGCCACTCGTTTACCATCTCCTTTAATGTCACGGCTATCCAAGTTAAAAGCTGTCATTATTACAGGCAGACCATTGGGATTCCATGTTGAGTCTGAGCTGACCTCAAGACCAGCTTTTGCCGTCTTTTCTGTGCCCTGCAAAAGGGCTGGCTGAGTGATATGTACATTTTTGCGCATCTTTCAGTGCTCAGATCCAGGCTGTCCTTTTTGATTCTCGGAGGCTATCAGTCCTACATAAACAATCCAGGCCAAATCAGAGAGAAAAGCTCGTCAACCGGATCCGTGTGGAGTTGCACTGAGGCACACGCCCCAACGTATTCACACAGGTAGCCTCATGGAGCAGGCCTCTTCGGTCTCAGCTTGAAACAGAGTTTTAATTCATGATTCTTGAATCCTGGTAATTGCAGTCTAAATATTAAAAAAAAAAGATTAAAAAGCTTAATTTTCAAGTGCGCCGTCAGGACGAGGCTGGCCAGGATGATCCCGTTGAATTAACTGCTTGGTCTGCCCGAACTATTGTGTATCATATTATATTTCCAAAAAATAAAAAAATGAGATAATTACTGAAAAACAAAGTGTATGTTGCCATTGTTTTGGTTTTCCTTCCATGCGCTTTTCTTTTGAGACGTTGCGGACCAGCATCACATGCAAGTGATTGAATAAAAAATAAGGACTTGCGAAGCTTTTTACGCAAGTTAAGATCAGCATATTAAACCCACATTTACAGCAGAATTGTTGCAATAAGATGCCTGGATATGAAGCAAACACCGAGGGCCGGTAAATTTGAAGACTCCAATATGAATTATTAATCGTCCAACCAAACAGTCACTGGCACACACTCTACCACACTACTGCATAACAAACGCCCACATTATAGGAATTCTTTAATAAAGTGAATGAAGTAAGTAATTGAATTAACCTTTGTAAGTAATGCACAGTTAAAAGGTCAAACATATAACATAAACATTAAAAAAAAAACAATAATAAACCTGGAGAAATACTCTGGCTTTATTGTCAAATTATGTTTGCATTCTTGTGTTTTGGAGATATTTTAAATCTTACTTTGCAGTATTTGGAGTTATATGAAACCTTTTTACAACTCCTGCATTCCATCTTAAGGAAATCTTTGTTATTGAATCACTGCAGATAGCTTACAGGTCCTTTTTTTATCTATACCAGTCACTTTTATTGTTGCTCAACATTCAGCATTGCACCATGTGCACTTTATTCTCCAATAGTTTCATTCTGCATATTTGTGTCTATGTGTGCAAGCTGTCATTTTGCTGATTGGGTTTGGAAACACCTCTCCTGCAGCAGTCTCCTTTGGCGAGGGTCGCCATATTTGCTGTTGTTATCGCTGTGTTTATGGGAGCTAGCCGCAGCGCATTGGCGTTCATATATGACAGTCAAAAGGGCCATAAACACAGGGAGAGAGGCTGAAGTTTATGGTTGCCTCTCGCTGCCATAGTCCGGCCTTGCCTTGCGCATCCTTTACTGCGCGCTGGAATTCCGTCCCTAATTACGGGACATCCTCCCCGTTGCCGCAGCAACGCGGCCATAAAAGCTGTCTGAGAGTCTGGAGCATTTGTACAATTGGAGTGCAGTGCAATAAACCGTCTGAGACCCAAGGTTATTAACTGTGTTACCAAGGAGGCGACAGCAACGACAGGGAGAGGACGGATAGGAAAAGCTTCTGCTCGCTCGCTGCATCGACTTCATTTGAGAGCCTGATTCCCTTCGTGTGGTTTATCCACCTCGAATCACTTTAGAGGACTAGGCTGCACTCGAGATTGGATTCTCCTACCACCGGGCGGCGCTATTGGGACCAATGTCATGGCCTTGGATCTTTTGGTCTCCAAGCTCACCTTAAAGGAAAGCAGGTAAAAAAAAATCGTCAGAAATTGAATAGTTTGCTGTGCGCAAAAACGCAACACTTAGACCGGTGTCTTGCATGCAAGGCCTGCTAATTTGAGGTAAGATCCCTTTTTTATGTTCAGTTTCCACATTTTTCTCTGGTGCCCATTGGTTTGTGCAGTAGAGAAACTCTTCCTGGGGGCCTAATAAGGCAACACATCTGTGCCAAGACTTCATGCTGCATGTGCTACTCATTTTGCTGGCCTAGAGCTTTTTAATGGTTGGAGTATAACATAGCCGGCTTATACCTGGAGAGCTCTGCAGCCCCTCCCAGTCTAACCACAAATGTTTTGTATTTCGGGGAAAGTCTGCCTTAATTATTAAAAGTGGACACAGTTCCTATCCTAACGACGCAAAACTAAGCAGTGGTGTGCTGGAAGTAGAACAAATGGTTTCATTTTTCACATGTTTTTTTTTTTTCATGCTAATGTAGCTCATCTTAAATCACAGCAGCTGGCTTGCATGATCATTCCTCTTCGTATTTAAATGGATCCACTAAAATCATTTGACGTCTTTCCAAAAAAAAACACATGATTCTCCGTGCGTGCCGAAGCTGTTGTTAAAAAAGGGTCGATTTGACTGTGATAGGGCAGCAATCGCGTCTCCTTTTCCTCCCTGTCAGAGACACAGAGCTGAGCTGTGAGGCTATTCGGTGTCAGCCCAGGCTGCGAGTAGCTATTCTAAACCTTAATGCGTGTGGACCCACTCCTTTTTCCCTCCTTTGTCTCTCGTGAAAAATAAATGCTTCCGGTGGATGTAATAAAACGCCGCATTATTGTTCATAACTGCACTCGGGACGAACATGATACGATTCAAACGGCCTCTTCGGCCACGATTATATGGGCCTGATCAAAGCCAGTGGTCAGAGTAAACTGTGTTCAGGATATAATAGCTGGGCAGCTGTGAAAATGAAGATTTAATAGCTACAATTAATAACTATAACCCAATGATATCGATAGGCCCCCGTGCCAGTGCAACTTCACGAAGAGTGCGGGGGCCAAAACACTTTAATACTGGGCACGCATAATTAATTGATGTATTTGGTTTCCCGCTGGCTCATGTGTCCCATCAGCAAACAGCCACTGTGGGGAAAAGCACAAAAGCTTATGCACCTATTGTTTTGTCGTTCATCTGTATTTACTGGACAAACAGTGTTGAGAATCGTTTTATGTTTTGAGGAGACTTTGCTCTGCGCGCACGGCTCCTGTGCTGAAATCTCCAAACGCTTAAAAATTCTATAATATATCATTTACTTTTAAAATTGGCTATTGCATTATATACTTATTCGCATAAATAACCCTCATGCGGCCCCAGTCATTTAAGTAATTTGAAGTATGCGCGCACTGAGCAGCAGCGATTGACAAATGTCCACCGTGACACGGTAAAAGTCTAAGCCAGTGTGCGTAAATGAGCTCTCAATGACAGAAAACCTAAATGGGCTCAATTTATGAATATCTCCCGAATTTCCTCTTTTTTTTGTACAACAGGCTGCAAACAAACCCGGGGGGCTGTAGCGGCCACCTGGGCCTGGTAATGGCAAAGCTGGCCAAGATTAACTTCAACCTGGAGAGCGCAATGGAGTGCACATGGCCAAGGACACGGCAAGATGGAAGGAGAGTTTTATTGTGGCCCTTATTGCCCCAAATTGGACCGACAGGACGGCTTGTATATGTGGAAGCATTAGGTCTGCTTTTACTGTGGTGCACAGCGACTTCTCCCTCACCGTAATCAGTATTTTTGGCAGATTAACAAATGTAAATTTTGTATATTGAAGTCCGCTTGGAGTTTATTCCTAATCTTTGTATGAAAAGGAAACTAAATACCGCAGTGCCACAAAGTTATATGTAATGAATAGTGTTTGAAGGAAAGCACATGCAGGCTTCAGCCTTATATGTGTTGTGCGCAATGACTAGTTGGATACAATTAAATCAATTTTATATGTTACAGTTGTGACAAAACACACCATTACCAGTGCGCTCTCAAATTTGAAATGGATAGACAAAACTGTGGCCATGTTTTTGCGCAAAATGTAAAATCATATGAACACAAGTTTTAATAAGAAAGTCTCTGAAGAGGCGCTAGAAAGAACATTTCAGGAATTCGGTTCTGAAATATTGAAATATCCAAAAACTAATACCGGATTCAACATTTTTACTGTGCTACAGATTTTACCTTGCCCTGCGGCGTTGCTTCGTTAATCTTGGTGGATTTTCTCATAATTCAACATTTACACAAACTCCGAAGTTAGAAGCAGTTTTGTTAGATAAAAGTGTGAAGTATTTTGAAAGAGTAAGACTGAGTGATGCAGCCTACATTTGAAATATTACGTTTTTCAGAGAAATCTTTTGCGGTGTGTTTGATAACCATCACTCTATCTGTGGGCAAAAATATTCCGAATACTTTTGCTTTTATTGCTGAGGAGCTCAGATTTACTTTAGGCTAGATGATGCACTGCGTAAAGCGGCTTTTTGCCACATTTTCCCAGAGGCGAATTCTCCCTACAGTTAACATGACTTTACTGCCACTGAATCCCATAGCTTTGCCTTTTTATGTCTTTGTTGGTGTCTTTCAGCAGCCTCATGCTTTTTATGTTGATTTGCCACCTTGCCAACATGAGGCTTAATGCGAACTTATCTTTAAAAGTGTAACGATGATAAATTTGTTTGCTGATATTGTTCCACTTACATCCCTTTTATCGTTTAGAGGCTTGAGGTCTTATAAATATAATGCTTCCTTCTGTGCTCTCCCTATTGCTGAGCTTTGTGTCAACATGTGTTTTGCATGTAGGACAGTGAAAGTCTGGGCTTCAGGCATCATTTGGTTATCTCTGCTGTGGAGAAAAGCTTTCCAAAGCTTTTTTTCAAGAATCTGTGCCACGAATTTCATCCTTTAAAAGTATTTATTCTAAAACTTTGATTCCTCCTGCACCTCCTCACTTGAAGGTAGTGCATAAGCAGAGGTGAGGGAACACACTGATTGCTGCGCTGTCTTCTTTCCCTGCCACAGCTCCATGATGGATATTGTTACGTAGCCCCAGAGTGGGAGGGACTACTCGTCTTCCAGATTTTCCATTGGTTTTACAGTCTGCTCGGCGGAGAGGAGGGGGGGTGCCTCTAATCATATCCAGCATGTTTTGCACAAGAAATGTCAGCCAGAAAGGGCTATCTTCTCCCTTCGCCAAAATACACCACAATAATGTCATGTTCGGACAGCCCGTCAGGAAATGCGTTTTTAGTGGATTCTCTGATCAGTGGCCGCAGCGAGACTGGCGGAGGTCACTACACCGGGAGCGCCCTGTGTGTGCCTCACAGCACTGCTACAGAAGTGCCTTACGGACTACACAACTATGGATACTTCCCAGGTATGGGCAAGCGGAGCGATGTGGGTCCACAAAACATGGTTTCCGCCTCGGGCGCCTACATGTCCACCATGGAAATGTGGATGGACGCGCAGAGGTCATGTCGGATGGACCAAGAGCACCCGGTAGGTCCCCAGGTCGCGCCCTGCTCGTTCCCGCAAAATATAAAGGAAGAGAGCACCTACTGCCTGTACGAGCAGCCGAAGTGCCCTAAAGCTTCCACCGCCGAAGATCTCACATATTCAAGGTTAACTGTAGCCGGCCAAGGGTCGAGTTCTTGTACAGTTGCCGATGGCGGCGGCGGCAGCGGCGGCGGAGGAGGCTCAGTGCCTGTGCCGGGCTACTTCCGCTTGTCTCAGACGCACGCACATTCTCATAAACTTTACAACAACAGCGGCCCCCAGTCGAACCCTTCCCATTCCCATTTTGGCCTACACCCCACTGCTCCGGCTCGTTTCCACACGCCTCCAACCGCGGCTTCTGCTCCAGCCACGGCAAAGGAGGGCAGAGACACCGAGGGGCCCGTGTCCTCGGGAAGCGCAGACCTGCAGCCTCACGCCGCGTCGGGGACCGAGGAGACACGCGACTCGTCCGAAGGAGAAGCCTCATCAGCCGAAGAAACGGAGGAGGCTGACAAAGAAAGGCCAGCACAGGCAAATAAAGGTAATCACGGCTCATCTGGGATGTGGTTGTGCACTTTTATTTTGTTTGCACTCCAGCAGAGAGGCGCTTTTTAATGGCACCTGTCAAGTTTTATTTTACTGGTTAGGGTGCAGCGACAAGTGAAGAGACAGGTCTGTAAATGCACTGCATTTGCATATTGTTTCTTAACACTACCACCAACAAGACAGGAATCCATTCAAATGCCATATGTACTTTTTTCGTGAATACGCTCAGAATTATAATGCGTAGAATTAAAAAGGTGAAGCCAATGGATACAGCAGAACGTTTGATTTTATGTTGTTCTGCAAACCCACAGTGTGATATGAAGTTACTGACTCATTATTTTACGCATATTAAATAACTATAGCTTTATCCAGCGTTGCTTTTGACTGCTGCGTAAATACTAGTGCACAGGCCTACATGTAGGCTTACATATTTTTCACTGTCGTTGTGTGTCTATAATTTGCATCCATTAATGACAGCAAAATAATGTTTTTGTTTCTCTTTCCTGCTGGTGGAAAATTATTCAGTGCTATAATGTCAACTGATGAATCTAACAAAGAAACTGCTTTACGCATCACACACACACACACACACACACACACACACACACACACACACACACACACACACACACACACACACACACTCTTTTACAGACGGCTGCCTCTCTGGTATCATTCCCTTCTGGGTGGATTCAAATTTTACATAGCAGAAAATTTGCTAAATGTTTTTTTTTTTTTTTTTTTTTTTAAACTATGAT
>VUQH01036341.1:0-10579 GCA_015106775.1 Etroplus canarensis | reverse complement strand
CTATCCTTCTGTCGCAAAGCTCCCCTGACACTCATCTCCACCCACTCCACCCTGCCTGCACTCTCTTCTTCACCTCTCTTGTAGCCCAAGAAGAACTTTACTAGACCTTCAGAAAGCCTGGAGAAAAACAAAATACAACAAAGTCTGGGTCCTTGGAAGCAAAGGGGGTGGCTCAAGACTTTTGCACAATACTGTACATGGGAAGAAAATCTAGAAATCCCGGGGTTATGTCTCCCACATTCTGTAAAATTTCTTTAGGTAGCTTCACCCATAGCCTCTGATGCTCACGGTTGCATCTTTGAGCCCAGTTACTTTGTGGTGCTGTGCCTGTTGTGCGTGGAACTGGTTACGCCACTATGTTGGTGGAAAATGGATTATAGAATCAACAGTGGGCAGGTTTTGATATGCCTGTTGGTGAGTGTGTTTGACTTCTCAGTGGATTTTAATTCTCATTAGTCTCTGTGAATTGTGATTGGTTGTGAGCCACTACATTGTTGATGTTCTGGTTCCTGCATGTGAGGAATTTTTCTTCCTGTCAGGGAGGTTTTTGTCTTTCCCCAAGTGGAAGTGACTAGAGCTATGATAAAAAAATTTTTGAATTATTTGTATATGATGGGGTTTAATTTACTGAAGCATAAAGTACACTGTGCTCATGAAATGGCCAGATATAACAAGAAAATGCATAGATTTCTATTCAAATAAAAGGCTTTTTCCTTTTCTTTTTTGTATCAAACCCTATTTTGCAGTTGGGTTTAATTGAACCACAAATCAAATTAATAAAATATTTTTTGTTTTTAAAATTAGGTGGGAAATTACACAGTAACAAAGACTGCCTGTTGGGGAGCAGCGTTTTCCACATGATTCATGTTCTTCATTCTCCAGGCGTCTGCTGAAGACCATACTCATGGGTCAGGTCCTGTCGCTGCTTATATGTGGGACTGCAGTCAGCTGTGGGTACCTAGCTGAGGAACAGGTGGAGACGCCCATGCTGCAGAGCTTCCTCAACTATGTCCTGCTGCTGTTCACCTACACAACAATTCTCAGCACCCGCAAAGGTCAGACTGCTGCTTCCTTAGGTTGTTTCTCATTTTAACTATTCTCAGTGCATCAGAATATATCCCTTCGGCTGCTCCCTTGCTCTCTTGGGTTGCCACAGTGGATTAGTCCGCATTGGTAATTTGGCAGAGGTTTTATGAAGGATGCCCTTCTTGGTGGGAGGAGCTTGTATCCCCACCTGGAATTAAACCAGGGCGAAGGTGTAAACCACTACACTACGGGGACCCTAAGTAAATGTTTCTTTTATTATCATCAAAGCCAAGAACTTTGAAATTTATGGTAAAGTAACTGCAAAGGTTTTCTTGTACACCCAATCAGTGGGAGTGAGACCAGAACAATGCACTTTAAAGGAGACGTTATACGTTAATGCAGGGGTGTCAAACTTGCGGCTCGCGGGCCGCTTCCGGCCCCGCCCCTACTTCCGGTCGCCGATTCGATGTAAAAAATATCATGTAATTTGGCCCTTTAAAGCGCCACATTACAATTATTTAATTCAGTGAGTCCACGCGGGTGTCTGTTTTCTGAATACAAACTGGGAGCTGGTTCCACAGGCGTGGAGGGCCTGATAGCTGGGCAGGTAGTGCAAAGTAGTTCTTAATGCTTGTTGGGTTTCACAGTTTGTTTGAATTCTCATCAAAAAGTGCCATAAATATGTGAAAAGAAGTGTTCAGAACTTCTGGAACCACTGAGTTCAGCCTGATCTGTTTCTGCAGGTGACAGGAACATCCTACAGATTTTAAAAACCAACTGGTGGAAGTATTTGGTGATGGGTGTGGCAGACGTCGAGGCGAACTATGCAGTTGTGAAGGCTTACCAGTTCACCACCCTGACTAGTATACAGGTAACAGAAGACTGCTGAAATTCATGGAGGCCATTAGGAAAGATTCTGTAGTCTGAAGACTCTAATAACGTGTACTTCATGTTGATCTTTTTATGTGCAGCAGGAGGGTGTCATCTCTGCTACCAACACTAAAGAAGGGAGAAAATTAGTTCATAACCTACACTTAAATTTAGTGATTGTTTATGTCAACCCATTATATTTGTATTTTGATTTCCCTCATGCCACTCAAAATTAGAGGAGGAACAACCTCCTCTGCCACTTCAAATGATTCTCCGCCATTGTATTCAGAATTGGGAAAACTACAAATTAAGTAAATTAAAACTGATTGCAAGTGAATGCTGCATCTTTAAAGCTTGTGTTTTGTTTGATGAACTCTGAAACAATCATTTTACTGTCAGAGATGAGAAAGAAAACAGCAAACACTCCACATCAAGATTATTATAGTTAACTAAAACTAAATTTAAAAACTAGTGATGGACAGGTGAAGCCTCATGAAGCTTTGAGGCTTCATGAGACTTCGGCTTCATTGTGCCGAAAAAGATTCAAAGCTTCGAAGTTTCAGTCTGACTAAGAACAGTGACATCTGGTGGCCAACTGTAGTCATAGCAACTGCTCAAGAGCACAACTGAAGCACTGTCAGTACTAAAAGTTCAGAAAATACTTTGGTCATTTTAATCTGCTGATGTTATATCAATGAATGATTACATCATCATTACACATTCAAATGAATTATGGTTATGCTTCACAGAATCTCCAAAAAAGTTTATTTTAAGCTTGAGTAAATTAATTCCCACTTAAAACAAAACTTGTTGAAAATTTCAGTCTTGGTAATTTTATTTTAGTAAGAGGTCAATGCCTCTTTTGTGGGTGACAGTATTTTATATATTCAGAAAAACCCTGTAATCATAGATTGTATTTAAAAGGCAGACAGTGTCCAAGCCTTAAAAGTGAAGGCTTTGAAGTGAAAAGGCTGTTTGCCCTTAACCTGCATTATTTATAATGACCTGCAGGGGGCAACTCCTCTGATGACGTAGACGTCTATGAGAAAATGACTGTATTTCTGACTTGATTTATGAACTCAGTAAATTCTTTCCTGATGAATTCATGGTCTCAAACGCTTGTTTCAAGTCTTACCGAAAACAATGATAGTGATGATGTTAATTTTGTAAATGTTGGTCCCCATTTTAGCCAAAGTGGATCATAAAGCAGGTAAAGCTGCTTCTGTGTGAGCAGTGGTGACTTTATCAGTCAGATCTTACCAGCATTAACACACCAAGAAGTCACTCAGGCCTTACAACAGAACTTGGCGAACTAATGAATGGCGTCACATGTTCAGAGCTTCAGGTTGGAGTATGTACCTGTGTCGTACCTGTGAGTGAAAAGCTCAGGCTTCAGACTGCTCTAGACACTGTTTCACGCAGTTTACTCTGCTTTGTATAATGTCCTTAATATGGTCATCCCAGGCCCACGGCTGTGGTTGTTGGCACAGAAACCCCACTCACATGGTTTTCAAACCTTGTGTTCGCCAATCAGATGAAGAGCATGGCCATTAAAGGTTAGAATGCTGAAACAGCTTGTTTCAGACAGAGGATGCAGTGAGGGGCTGCCCCAGGCTTAGTATAAGATAAATAAAGGATATCATGAACTGTGAGTCATGCACATCTACTCTAGTAGGGTCCAGAATGAATATGGATTGGAAAATGAACATAATGGGTTCACTTCAGAGATAAAAAATAAAGTTAAAGTAGAAGGATTCTGGCAGCAACCATTCTGTCTGCCTAATTTAATTTAATATTAGAATTGTTAGGTGCTATGCTAATCTTATATTGCGTAGGGTCATAGATAAATATTATTAGTATCAGTAGCATATCAGCTACTGTGACACTGTGTTGTTGGTGCCTTGATATCAAAAGCATGTATTACATGAAGTACGATATGTTTGTCCCTCTCTCCATGAACCAGAGTAACACCTGTGTGTCACTGTGTTTCAGCTGCTGGACTGCTTCGTGATCCCAGTGCTGATGTTACTTTCCTGGTTTTTCTTGAAGACTCGCTACAGGCTGATCCACTTTATAGCTGTGGCAGTGTGTCTGTTGGGGGTGGGGGCCATGGTAGGAGCTGACATTCTGGCTGGAAGAGATCAGGGATCCAGTAAGGACCTTTTCAGTTATTCATCATGACTTATTCTCACTGTCAGACTTCTTTATTTATCCTTTTTATACATCCAGGTGTTCAGATGACCAATATCTTTATCTGGCTGAAAACAAAACACATTTATCAACATAATCTTGTAAACAAAGTCAGTTTTGATCCATATTAATAAATTAAATAATATTTAATATAGATTAAATAAACACTTTATGTGTCTCACATTCCAAGGTAGGCTTGAGTAGCGTTGCGGGTCTAACATTGACAACATTATCAGATGCAAGCCCTGACCAGGATTCGAACCCACAGTTTCAAAGAGGCAGTGTCCATCCTTCCGGACTTGCTTGGCTCTCCGACTGATGTATAAATGGCAGCTCTATGCTGATAGTGTTTTGTACTGTTTTTGCAACACACACTGGAAGGCCTTTTGGTCAGTGCTGGTGCGGCTGTTGTACCGGGCGTTCCTGCAGTTTGTGAGGATGATATAAAAGTTCACAAGCAGGTTTTAGGGGAGACTGGCTCTCCTTAGCCTCCTTAAGAAATCAAGGTACTGTTGTGCCTTACCTGCAACTGCAAAGGTGTTGTCAGGAGAGGTCCAGTATGATGGTGATCCCTTGGAACCTGAAGCTGGGGCCTCTCTCTGCAGCCATCTGTTTTGAAAACTGGAGGTAACAAAATATTTAAAAAGTAATAATAACAAGTCTTCTGTTAATGATCATCCACAAAAGCAACCTAAATCACACAAATGAGCAAAAATGAAGAGGACCTAATCTGGACATGGAAAATCAATATAAAGTTAATTAAACTATGTAAAAAGCTGGTTATTTTTAATGGATCATCCCTGATGAAAACCTTGTAATAAACTAGTTTCACACAGCACAAGATGATTGAGAGACAATTTATGGAGCAGCAAGTGACTCTCTTTAATTTACAGCACTGTGCAAACGTCTTCAGCCACACTCATTTTTCTTACAAGAAGCCAGACTTTTCTGTAATTTTCAAAATATGAGTATTTGTTATTTGTTGCATCCATAGTAATACATGTTCAACATGTAGTGAAATGTACCCTGATTCTGCCCTGAGACTGTGCAAAAGTTAGCAATTAAGTAAGTTAGAGAAATATAAAAAGAGCTAATCTAAATGTAAGAAATATAATCAAAAAAATAAATATGACTATAATAAACAATATCGTTATAGTGTGTGTGAATAGAATGCAGTTATCTCTGCAAATGTAAAGCGCAGAGTGCTGTGTGCTGATTGTAGGAAGTATGATAAAGGCAGCAGTTCTTCAGGCTTTCTGAAGGTCTTTTAAAGTTTTTCTTGGACATTGGCTGCTTTTCACTCATTTTCAGAGGAATGTTGTTTATTTTGTTTGTTAAGATGCTTAACACTGACCTATGACTCATTCAAGCATAAAAAGCTCCCTAAAACAAGGGATGAATCTGTGTTGTGTCTACACACAACAGACAACTTAGCAAATAATCTAATAATTTTAAATTGTATCTTTCGGCACTTTACAAGTAGCCTGTTGCAAAAACACATCATTTGTTCTCATTTCATAAAGTTGAATGTATGAAAAATGTCAAGGATAACACAGTTTGACAAGCATAAAATAGTATCTTTAGAGCAACAAGGTGATTCCCAAAGCGCTATTAGCTAAAAACTTATAAAACACAACTTAGCGTGGTGTGAAGTGTGTCCTCTGGGGATTTGGAGAACCTAGACAAGTGAAGGACAAAAGAAGTGGTAGGCCTAAAAGCTATCTGCTGCAGATATGCCAGATGACATAAGAAATGCACTGAAAATCAGTTGCAATGGGTCATATCATTAAAGCAGTGTGGGATCATTTTGACAGAGGCAACAAAACGCAGCCAAAGAAGAGCTGGGAACCTTCAAGAAGCCTGGAGAACTATTCCTGAAGACTACTTAAAGAAATTCCAAGAAAGCTTGCATAAGAATTCAGGCTGCACTAAATATTGACTTTCAAGCTGGTTAGAATTTTGCAAACTCTGTTTTTGCCTTATGTGCTGTATTTCCATTGATGTTTGCACACATTTCAATAAATCATTGCACCCATTTCCCATTTTCTTAGCAAAATATAAAGAAATGAAGGGTAGCTCAGGACTTTTGCACAGTACTGTATATCAGTACCTAATGTCAGATTTAACCACAGGTTGAGCTTTAAGTTGCAATCCCACGTCAAACTATCACAAGTGATTACGAATCAGTGCAGTTTTGTTCCTTATAAAACCCAAATATGACACAAGTGCTCCGTGATTGAATTTGTTGAGAGCTGTAATGATTAGCAAGCCTTCGTAAACACCTCATATTTTCACAAAAGTCAGAGTGCCCGTTTTGAAATTTCCAAAACTTTCACGAACGGTAACAATTTTGCACATTTTCGCAACATGTCCAGACAATGTTGTAGACTACTGTAATAGCTTTGTAGATGTTGTAAACACATCCTAACCTCTTGTAACCACATTGGGCTAGTCCAGCAAATTTTTCCCTCAAAGTGTGACAATTCTTCATGCAGTTGCGAGGCAGGTATGATACAACACCTCGTGAATTTGTAACGTTTTCACTCTCTTTCCAAAACAGTTCATGACATTTCCTGTCTTTACTGTAACCACTCCACAGTGGTTCACATTGATTCACAAACGCACTGTATTGAATTCTTGTCCATTTCGTAAAAACTGCACTCCAGGGGCCATTCCACAATGAAGCATTATAAATGTCATGTCGTACTGATTCGTAATCACTTTTGTGTGTGTGGGATCTGGGCTTAAAGCAACACTATAGCATAAAATGTCCTCAGATCTGTGGGAGTTTATGCGAAGCTGCCATCACCTCTGTACCTAAAATCTGAGTTCACACTTTCCACTTTGATTGCATTCCATTTTTAACTTGTCCTTTCATAACTGCCCCTTTTTGTCTGTGCAGCCAGCGATGTGGTGCTCGGCGACGGTTTGGTCCTCCTCAGTGCCGCCCTCTACGCCGTATCCAACATGTGCCAGGAGCACACAGTGAAGAACTTGAGCAGAGTTGAATTCCTGGGCATGATGGGCCTGTTCGGGACTCTCATCAGTGGCATACAACTGTAAGATATTGTTGAAATCCTGCTGAGTATTTTTCTGCACCAGTGATACACAGTAACACAGTTTTGAGTGCACACTGTTATTACAAAGTAATGACACCATGGTATTAGATTTTAAAACGGTTCACTTTGTTTGAATAATGAGACTTTGTGCTTTCAAATTATCTATAATTTAGTTCTAATGACATTCAAAGGGCAGAGGCAGGATTGTGAGAGAGTATTAAGGGGTTAAATTAACCAAGTACAACGTCTAAATGAAGATCAAATTTGGAATGAACCCGTTTGTCGAACCTTTAAGCTGTTAGCTGTCTTCCTTCCAATGATAAAATGTAGATTAACATGAATGTGTAGAACTTAAGAGTAGGAGTAAGATTTGTCATTTTGTGTTAAATTCACGAGAATTTGCAAAATGTTGATTTATTATATGTGCAATTACTACATACACTCGTTGGCATTTCAGTCTTATGGTCAGTTTATAAAAATCCTCTTTCTCTTGGTTTTTAGAGCATAAATCTGGCAACAAAATCAGATATTGAACACATAATGCAGTGTTTCCACCCGGAAGGGTGTTAGACCTGCATTCTGCTGTGAGGAAATTAATTTAATGTACAATTTACACTCACCAGCCACTTTATTAGGTACTGCTCCTTCAGCTATTGAGCCAGCTCAATCACATAGCAGCAACTCAATGCATTTAGGTAGGTAGACATGGTCTAGCTGACTTGCTAAAGTTCAAACTGCTTTTTTGTGACTTTTTGTCATGGAAACGGGCATCTTCCATTTCTAGTTCCCATTTTGATGCTCAATCTATTTTTTTCATGTCCATGAACATGTACACTCTGTACACTGGTTACATTATAAGGTACACTTGTTTATCTGCTCGTTAACATAAATATCTAATCAGCCAGTTACATAACAGTAAGTCACTGCATTTTTAAGCATGTGGACATGGTCAAGACAACCTGCTGAAGTTCAAACTGAGCATTAGAATGGAAAAGAAAGAGGATTTAAGTGACTTTGAATGTGGCATGGTTGTTGGCTCCAGATGCGCAACAAAATTTCAGAAACTGCTGATCTGCTGGGATTTTCCCTCACAGCTATCTCTAGGGTTTCCAGAGAATGGTCAGAGAAAGAGAAAATATCCAGTGAACAGCAGTTCTCTGGGAGAATACCTTGTTGATGGTTAGGGAAGAATGGCAAGACTGCATCAAGCTAATAGGAAGGGAGCTGCAAATCAAATAACCACTCGTTGCAACCAAGTTATGCAGAAGAGCATCTCTGAATGCACACCATAATGAACCTTGAAGCAGTTGGGCTACAGCAGCAAAAGAACACAGGGTGCCACTTTTGTCAACTGAGGCTACAGTTTGCACTGACCCATCAAACCTTAGACAATGGAAGACTGGAAAAACATCGCCTGATCTGATGAGTCTTGATTTCTGCTAAAACATTTGGATGGTAATTTGATCTTATATCAATAGCTCTTGTTGGGGGTGATATTTGGCATGCTTTGGGCCCCTTAATACCAATGCTACAACCTAATAGATCACCTTTAGGATGTTGTGGAATGGGAGATTCTCATCATGGATGTGCAGCCAACAAATCTACAACGGCTGCGTAATGCCATCATGTCAAAATGGCCCAAGATCTTTGAGAAATGTTTCCACCACCTTGTTGAATCTCTGCCATGAGGGTTTAAGGCTGTTATGAAGGCAAAAGGAGGTCCAACCTGGTACTAGCAAGGTGTATCTAATGAAGTGGCTGTGAGCAAAATAGCCAAGCCTATATCTGTGCTTCTGGGTATCCCTAAATAAAAAAAAATAAGAAAATACTGATCATGCACTAAAATTTAGGCAGAAAGCAAAGATATAATACATCTATTCAGGTTTTTTCGTCATTTTAACTCTGTGTGGCTTGTTGTTGCAGGGCTGTGCTGGAAACCCAAGCAGTAGCAGCAATAAAGTGGAACCTTCACATTTGTATGTTAACTTTGTGCTTGTAGCCTAAACTGACACATAATCATATTTACTCAAACATCCACGACTGCTGTATCTCTTCACCATCTCTCACTGAAGTCTGTTCATTGTGTTCTGCAGCCATGCTGTTTGTAGTCTACACCCTGTGCATGTACGCTCTGTACAGCTTCATGCCTGTAGTAGTGAAGCTGACGAGCGCTACGGCGGTCAACCTCTCTCTGCTTACCGCCGATCTGTTCAGCCTTTTCTGCGGCCTCTTCCTCTTCCAGTACAAAGTGAGTTCCAGCTGTCGACATTTATCCAAAGGTTGGGTAGAGACTGATAGTTTGTGTTCTTGTTGTTGTTGTTTGTTATTTTATAATGTTTTATTGTGCCATATCAGAGGAGATAAAAAAACATGAGGTGAATCCCATTTAGTTAAAGTAGTGATTTGCAGTTAAAAAGGAGCCAAAAACATAAGTATTATTTATCATCTTGAACCTGTGTCTCTTTCCTGTGTCTCAGTTTTCAGTCCTGTACATCATCTCTTTTGTTGTCATCACCGTGGGTTTTATCATGTTCAACGCCGTCCCAACGTACTCGGCTTTACCTGAAGAGCCCACTGAAGCGTCTGATGATCCCATGGCACAGAGCGCCTCAGACCACCTACTACTGCCGGCAGACAGAGACACTCAGAGAACGGAGACACTCACAGCTGTCGCTGCGCTATGACTAAAGAGCTACATATTTTTTTGTCTATTACAAATCAGTGGATGAAGGCCAATTTGAGTCTAAGTTTTTATTTTTACATTGTTACAAAAGCTCATTTTAATGCACTAAGCCAGAGAGAGTTACCCTGTTTATCACTAAAATGACAAAAGTATTGGGCCACACCTCTGTTAATCATTGGATTCAGGTGTTTGATTCAGTCCCATTGCCACAAGCACCTAGCCATGCAGTCTGCTTTTACAAACATTTGGGAAAGAACGGTTCCTCTAAAGAGCTGGCTGAATTCCAATGTGGTACTGTAATAGGATTTCATCATTGCAATAGGTAGTTGGTGAAATTTCTTCCCTCCTAGATATTCCACCATCAACTGTAACCAGTATTATTGAAAAGCGGAAGCGTTTAGGGACTACAGCAACTCAGCCACCAAGTGGCAGACCATATAAAGTTACAGAGCGGCGTTGCTAAGCACTGAGGCACAGTACATAAAAGACACCAATGCTCTGCTGATTGAGTAACTGCAGAGTTGAGTTCTGAACCATCTCTGGCATTATCATGGCATGGGTTTCCATGGCTGAGCAGCTGCATGCAAGCCTTACATCACTAAGCACAATGCCAAGCATTGGATGGAGTGGTGTAAAGCATGCTGCCACCAGATCTGGAGCAGTGGAAACGTGCTGTGAGAGTAACAAAACACGCTTCTCTATCTGGCAGTCTGGGTTTGGTGAATGCCAGGAGAACATTACCTGCCTGACT
>VUQH01036338.1:0-10382 GCA_015106775.1 Etroplus canarensis | reverse complement strand
TGTCTTCCTGGAAAATAAATCTTCTCCCAAGCTGTAGTTCTCTTGCAAACTGAGTCAGATGATCCTCCAGGATTTGGTGATATTTTTCTGCATTTTTGTTCCCCTCTACCTTTAGAAGCCTTCCAGGGCTTGCTGCTGAGAAGCATCCTCAGAGCACGATGCTGTCACCACTATTCTTCACAGTGGAGATGGTGTGTTTGTGGTGATGTGCAATGTTTGGTGTTTACTAAACATAGCGTTTAGCCTGATGGCCAAAAAGCTCAAGTTTTGTCTCATCAGACCAAAGAACCTTCTTCCGATTGACCTTGGAGTCTCCTACATGCCTTTGAGCAAATTCCAGAAGAGATTTAATACAAGCTTTTTGCAACAGTGGCTTTCTCTTTGCCACTCTCTCATACAGCTTCAACTGGTGAAGAACCTGGGCAACAGTTGTTGTATGTGCAGTCTCTCCCATCTGAGCCACTGAAGCTTTTAACTCCTTCAGAGTGGTCGTAGGTCTCTTGGTGTCCTCTCTCACCCGTCTTCTTCTTGCCCGGTCACTCAGTTTGTGAGGACGGCCAGCTCTAGGCAGATTTAGACACGTACCTGAACTCTGTGGGACGTCCAGTGAGCTGGAAATCATTTTTGTAGCATCTCCTGACTTCTGCTTTTCAGTGATCTTTTCTCTGAGGTGCTGCCTTGACATTAGTTTGCAAAACTCTGTGAACCATCTAAGAGGGGTGACTGGGGTACTTTTCATAGGCATTGCATGTATATGTGCTGCATTTCAGACAAATCGGAGGGAAACATCAGGAGGGCGTCGGTGTGAAATTCATCCACTGTGGCGCCCCCTGGGGGAAAACAGAGAAAGCGAGAGTACCTGAAGTAGTAACCCCCCCTTTGTCAATTCATTTTTTTAGCACACACCATGTTGCAGGATGATTCAGGTGAAAAAAAGACTTTTTTCTAGAAAGTTGTTGAATTGAGCTTTTTGCAGTGAGGACATCCTTACTGCTGGTGTGCAGTGATGTCCACTGTGGACAAACCTAGCCTTGTCTTTGCTTTCAGATGATTTATTTCCTGCACGTCCTTCTCCTTACGGCGTTCAGCTGGCGTCACTGTCTGTGTGTGCAATGACCAAAGCTCAATAAAATACAAAGAGCTGTATGGATAGCCATATTCATGCTACCTCTTTCCGATGGAGCTGGACATGAGTTGCACTGTGAGGCAGTAAAGGTCTGTGCTGATGCTGAGCTGCTTTGCTTGTTGTAGATGGTGGGGACCGAGTTTGAGATCGACAGCAACCTGAAGACACTGCAGTTTTACTCCATAGAGGACGGAGACCAGGTCCTGGTCCGCTGGTCCTGACCCAGACCAGGACTTGAAGACCCACGACAGAGAAAGAACACAGACTTGTGTTAAAGACCTTCATCTGTTAATCTGAGTGTGTGGGTGTTTTCTGTAAGTGACCTTGTTGGAGGAGGCAGACTCGCACTGAGAGGTGGATTTGCTGCATAAACTGCTCTTCTGAAAGACTCACACCACCTCTGATTTGTTATTTCTGTATGTTTCACTTATAAATATCAGAAAATTCAGTTTCACATCATCACCGATTCACTGCAAGTACCACTGAGGCAGAATTAACATTAAAGGGAGAGGTGGGTATTAAACTGTGCCCTGGAAAACTAATGAAATGCTGGTCTGTAAATGCAAAGCAAAATAGAAACCAAATAAACTTCCATAATTAAGCTTAAAAATGAGAACAAAGCTCAAGCATAGTGTTAGTTCAGATACTTTGTTGAAGCACATTTTGCTTAAATTAAAAATATTCAGTCTTTTGGGATAGGAGTCTACGTGCACATCCTCACTTCCTTACAAAAACACTCCAAATCTGTCAGCTTGTGAGGGCGTCTCTTGTCTTCAGCCCTGTGAAGTCACCTCTCAGGTCAGTTGGGTTTAGGTTTGGGCTCTGGCTGGGCCGTTCCAAAACTTTCATTTTCTTCTGGTGAAGCCGCTCTTTATTGATTAGATGTATGTTTGGGATGAAATTCCTCTTCAGCCTCAGCTTTCTAGCAGACATCTGAAGGTTTTGGTCCAAAAACTGACTGGTATTCAGATGTTCATAAGTCCCTCTACCTTGACTAAAGTTCCAGCTGAAGAAAAAAAACCTAAAACATGATGCTGCCACCACCATGCTTCACTGTGGGTACCGTGTTCTTTTGGTCATGTGCTGCTGTTTTTGCACTAATTGTGGCTAAAAAGTTCAACTTTATTTAGATTTGAACACATTTTCCCACATGCTTTGGGAGACCTGGTGTATTTTTCAGCAAAATTTAGCTGAGCCTGGATGTTTTTCTTTTTTTAGAAAAGGCTTCCATCTTGCAACCCTACCCTATAAGGGTGTGGTGTAGATATATATATCACAGGTGTGTAAAAAACATCTACAGACCTTTCATTGGTGCATGGTGGTCTGTCTGACCTTGCCACAAACTATCAACAATACTGAAAAAAATGAATAAAGAACTTTTACAAGCTATCTTAGTTTTTTGACTTTATGAACACACCTGTGCCTTAGTAGCGTTACACATTATATGTCAGTTAAAGCTGTTTTAATAACAGAAACATCACTTTAAAAATGCCTGGCAGACTTCATCGTAAGTAATTTGTTGACTTTAGAGGACTAACCACTAGATGGCAGCAGAGGATAAATTTTCAGTCCCTTAACTTGCCTGTCTCTGAACTACAGCTCAGAGAAATACCAACTGTAGGCACACTTGCTGGTAAAAAGAGTAAACTTCACTGTATTTTGGGGACATTACATTGTGTCAGGTTTGGAGTCATGACGTACCTGCAGTGTTGTTTTTAACGCAGAAGCAAAAATCCAGTGTAAGGGAAAGTTCAGGGTTACCTGATCCAGCCTTGACTATAAGCTTCATCAAAGTAGAGAGGGTGTCTGTCTCATGAACCCAAACTGGGAACTGGTTCTACAAGAAAAGGACCTTATAGCTGATGGTTCTGCTTCCCATTCTACTTTTAGGAAGCATAAATTAGCCAACACTGGGAGCAAAGTGCATTGTTGGGATAATAGGATACTTAAGAGTTCTTAAAGACATAATAAGGCCTGATTATGCAAAACTTTCTACGTGAGAAGAAGGATTTTATATTCAATGTTAGATCTAACAGGGAGCCAGTGAAGAGAACCTAACATGAGAAATATGATCTCTCTTTCTAGTCCCTGTCAGTACTCTCACTGCAGCTTTTAGATCAACTGAAGGCTTTCTAGGGAGCCTTTAGAACAATCAGACAGTAATAAATTACAATAATCAAGCCTGGAAGTAATAAATACATGAACTAGTTTTTTAGCATCACTCTGAGACAGGATGTCTCATTTTAGTCATACTGATACGATGAAAGAAGGCACTCCTTCATGTTTCTTTCATCTGTGTTAAAGGACACAATCTGGTCAAAAATGACTCCAAGATTCCTCACAAAACAAACTTCTTGCTCATCACGTACTTCAATTCAATTTTGTTTATATAGTGCCAATTCACAACAAATGATAAGGTAAAGACCCTACAGTATTAGAGAGAAAACCCTAACAATCAGACGATCCCATATGAGCAAGCACTTGGCGACAGTGGGAATGAAGAACTCCCTTTTAACAGGAAGAGATCTCTGGCAGAACCAGGCTCAGGGAGGGGCAACCATCTGACTCGACTGGTTGAGGGGAACTATTGTTTACTATTCTTCTGTGACCAATAAATGAATAAATGTCTGTTCCAAGCTTATGTTTAACAAAAGGATGTCACAGCCAACACTGTTTTTATACATACATTTTTTATTATAAAGTTTAGATAGGGCTTGGTTTGCAAATTTCTTGTAAAAAGTGGGCAAAACATGAATCATAGTATTTTTGTAATAGGAGGTGAAATTAGCCTTTAATGGCTGTGTTTCATAGTCTGTCTCACTTTTTTCTCTTCCCTTTCCCCTCAATAGTCTAGAAGGAGCAGCAATTCTAGTGAAGGGTTGGCCCCGCGCCATGGCCTAACATTGGTGAAAATGGAAAAGTGCCTGTAAAACCATAAACTGTGACCTTGAGCACAATTTGGGTGAAGACACATTAGGTGATGGATGGTGTGTAGGTTTTGCTAAAATAGGATTTTGTGAATTGTGATTAGATGATGAGTGCCTCACAATGGCTTCAGCCCATTAGTCCTTTGGCCAGATGAGCTAAAAATTATATATATTTTTCCAGTCATTTCTGTAAACGCTGATCACTTTAATCAGAATCAGATTCAATTTAATTAAACCATTTCATTTTACTATTGGCAGTTATGGTCTTCCATACTTCAGATTTGGAAACCTACCATTTTTTTTAGAACAGTTGTTTCTTTTATTTCAATGAAAATGCTGAGATGTTTCAGTCTGAAAATTGTAGCACATACAGGACGTACAGTTCAACAGACAACATGACCTGCGCACACCTTCACAGTAATCATCACCATCACGATCAGTAGGTGGATCTCAGGCTTACATCAGCACCATTAAAAGAAAAAGAGGGTATCATCTGCATATCGGCTAGATATTTACATTCATATAAAAATACACTGCACGTTTTAGAACAAACAATAGAATAAAACCGGTAAAGTCTTACACCACTGTAAGATTGATCACAGGGTCAGTGGTGCTATTTGCGGTCCACCTGAGTACGTTAGTCATACATAAGTCACATTTTTCACTGCATAGGACTGCTAAACTATAGAATAATGACATACTGCGAAAGTGTTACCTGTTACTTGCAAAATAGCAAATGAACGTAAAGAAATGCCTCTCATGGTTACATATGCAATTATGGAGCTTTTTGCAATGGTTAAACAGGAATGAATGAGCTTTGGGTAAATAAAGCTGTCTGACCTTAAACAGTCAGGAAGTCCTATTGAAATGGGTCATTTTCATCATTCTGGACCTGTTTTTAATCAAGTTATAAAAAATACTGTGAGGCATTTTTCTTTGGTCATTGCAAAGATTGCTAGAATATTTGATTGTTTCTTGCACAAAAAGCTTTTAGACCACATCTCTAAAAAAATAAAGAGGTTAAAAAAAGACAAAAAATATATAAACTTCAAAGAGCTGTTCAGTACCTTTTCAAATGTTTATCACCTGGTCAGTACAAGTGGTTTTTGGTTTCACTGCTTTTAAGAGCAGGAGTCACATTAGACACAGAACAGACACCAAATCTGAAGGAAGTGACTCGTCTCACTTGAAGTACAACATCATAAACACAGTGAGACTGAAAGATGATCATAAAAATGTTGAGTTCAAGTTAGAAAAGCAGAAAAAAAACTCTTTGTAGTGTCATGGCCCCTCTGCAGACTCACAGGCTCCTCTCCACACATGGGCCGTCAGCGGCATCTGGGCAGCGGCAGGTGAACCCTCCGAGCCGCGGCAGGCACAGGTGGGAACATCCGGCGTTGTTGGAGCAGTAGTTATACACTAAAGCATGGAAGGGAAGAGGAGCGAACAGTGTCAGAAAGGTGGTTATACTGACTTTACAGGTGCAAGATGTCTGGAAGGCTGAGGTCTCATGGGATCTGCACAAGGCTGATGTCACCCATCACAATGTATGACATCATTATTCATTTATATGATGTTTTTATTTGGCGAGAAATCATTCAGACTGACTGCAGAATGTTTGTTTTGGTTGCAGATATCGTGTTCACAAACACGTTTTCTTTGCCGCGTTATCCCTCCTCCGCCAGAATTTACAGGTGGCATAATGCAGTCAGGCAGGTAATATTCCCCTGGCATTCACCAAACCCAGACAGATGGAGAATTTTGATTCCTCACTCCACAAAACACATTTCCACTGCTCTAGAGTCCAGTGGTGGCATGCCACTGATGCTTGGTGATGTGAGGCTTCCATGCAGCGGCCCGGCCATGGAAACCCACGCCAAGAAGCTCCCGGCGTAGTTATTTTTGGTGATGCTAACTGAGGTCTGGAACTCTGCAGTTATTGAGTCAGCCAAGCACTGGCAACTTTTACGCACTATATACACCCCAGCTTTGGTGACCCTACTCTGTAACTGTACTTCATGGCTGAATTGCTGTGGTTCCTAAACCTTTCCATTTTGCAATAATAACACTTACAGTTGATGCGGGAAAATCTAGGAGGGAAGAAACTTCAAACTGACTTGTTGCAATGGTGGCATCCAAATACAGTGTCATACTAGAATAACCCATTATTTCACAAATGTTTGTAAAGGAAGAGTGCATTGCTACAGTAGCTTCTTGATTTTATACACCTGTGACAATGGGACTGAATGAAACACCTGGAATTAGTGATTAAGAGGAGTGGCCTAATACACAGTGAAAAATACTTTGGCTGTGCGGTACGGCCTATCTCAGAAGTTTTCACTTACAAAAACAGGAGCACAAATGTTTTATTATCACTAATTAGTAGGTATATATGTCTGTGTGGTGCACATGTACAGTTTAAGTGTTCAGCTTCCTAACCAAGCTTGCTAGTGTTAGCTTATAACTGAGTAGTCCACCCTCTTGTCTAAATATGGTCACTTTTAGCTCAAAAAAGTAAAGCAATTGAGGACAAAATGCCAACATTGAGTCTTCAAAATGCTGATTCAAAAACCAAAGGATGTCCCAGTGGCTCCATCCATCTTTTATATACAGTCTATGGGGAAACTAGCATTTACAGATGACCTTATTTTCTGAGCTCAACCTGGACTTCACCAAACTCACAGAAAAGAGAGGCATTAGTTTGAGATAAAACTCTCTAGTGAGTGAAAACACCCTTTAGCAGAAGAACAGTATATAAACATGACTATATGCTTAGAGGGGCTACAGCTTGAGAAAATTAATGGACAGTTCATCACTGGCTTTCATCCAGTTGTGTTCCAGAGAAACCAGCAGGTGAAGCAGTTTCTCATCACTGCCTGCTGTATAGTTCAGGGCTCCGAGCCAGCTGCAAGTCTCCATATCCACAGCTGGATTCCCTGAGGTCACATCAGCCTGGAGTTCCCACGCTTATATCCATCCACATACTATACGAATCTGGAATTAATCATTACAGTAGCACATCTGTACGCCCACTGTTTTAAACCGCTCTGAACAAGTCTCCATACAGCTGGAAACTCACAGCCCCGCTGTTCACACAGCCTTTGTGGTAAAGGACTAGTTCACCCATATCAGAAAAACACAATTCTAGTTCAAAGGGTTTCTGTAGTACTCACAAAAGTCAGCAATGCTGGATACACTGCAAGCATAGACTGTACATAAAAGATAGAAGTCACCACAGACGTGCCTTAAACCTGCAGTCTTTCTTTGAGCCACCAGGGGGCAATGACTATTAACACAAAGAAGTCCTGTTGCATAGAAGTCTATGGGAAATGGTCCTTGGTTCCCCTTATCTGTGACCTTAGTAAACTCTTTCCTGATGAGTTTATTGACCGAGTCGCAGTGCTGGCCTACATGCTAGCATAGCTTTGTCAAATTTAACTGACTCAGTGAGCATTAGACAGAAACAGGCTTGCTAATTTCTCCTCCACTTTCAGTATTTATGTTAAGCTAAGCTAACTGCACTCAGACTTTTTTATTTCCTTTAACCTTTGAAAAGCTTTACCACATTCTTCCCACACTCTGTACTGTATGTTATGATCACTCATCTTCTTCAGGCCCTTCAGCCCTCCCATCCCGCTTTTTGACTGACTGATGCAAAAGCTGTAAATAAGTTGGACCTTGTGGACACTGCGTCGAGGTTGTGGCAATGCCGTACGGCCGAGAGCGTTTCTGCGGCAGAAACTCTTCCATCTCTTTCTCCAAGCGACGGTCCACAGCCACCACAGCCTCCCTGTAAAATACCCACAGCAATAAATCACATAAACACTTTCACCAAGACCACACAGTGAGGTTTGATCAATGCCAAATCAACACCATGGCTGGTCACACTTCACATTTTAAAGAGGCAGTCAAACAGCAGAGCCTTAGATAGTGATGTTTACAGTTGCAAAGTATAATTTAGTGGATGTGTAACTCTGGGAAACTGGAGGTATATTTTAATCTGTCACTGGAGTGATTATTAAAGTTAAACCCTTGAAAGGTTTGAATCTTTATGAATGACATCTCAGAGTAGATTTCTCAGTTCGTACCTCCTCCAGTCTGTGTAATACAGTTTTCCTCCAAAGGAGACCAAAGCGAAGGGATACTGGATGCCTTCAACAATTGCTCTCCTCAGCTGGCGGTGAGGATCCATGCACTCCACCTTCCGAGTCCCTGCAGATCAATACAGATCAATCAATTCATCAGGAACGAGAGCTCTGAGTGTCCTGCACAGATCTGAGGAAGACATTACTCCTACCTGCGTCAGCCCAGCACAGCTGCTGGTTTTCAGAGTCAAAGGTCAGACCGTTGGGAAGTGCCAGGTTGTCTTTGACCAGGACGACCCGCTCTGTCCCGTCCATGTTGGACATCTCAATTTTAGGCCCATCTCTGTTCCAGTCTGCCCAGTACAGCCGCCTGAGACCAACAAGCACCAAACCAGTTAAAACAAACTGCTGCTGCTGGGATTCCTTATAACATTTCTGCTCTGACCAGTATGCATGTTCCAATGACTGCAGTTAGTGTTGGTAGTATTGGATTGTACAACCCCAGTTCCAAAATGGTCGGGACGCTATCTAAAATATAAATAAAATAACAATGCATGATTTGTGTCATAAAACAAGATTTTATTTACAAAAGAACTCAGAAAACATATCAAATGTTTAAAGTCAGACACTTTACTATTTCACGAAAAATACTGTCTCATCTTGAATTAGGTGGCAGCAACGTGTCTCAAATAAGTTGGACAGGTGCATGTTTCCCACTGTGTAGCGTCCCCTCTTCTTTTAACAACCGTCTGTAAACATCTGGGAACTGAGGAGACCAGCTGCTGGACCTCTGGGAGAGGAATGTTGTCCCATTCTTGTCCGATATTAGGAGTCCAGTTGCTCAACGGTCCTGGGTCATCATTGTGGCATTTTGAGTTTCATGATGCATGTGATGCAGCCACACAACAGTGAAAACTTGACAACCCCCATGCTATTTCTTTATAATATAGTTTAGTTTCTGACATTGTTGAAATACATTTTGTTCTATTTGTTAGCGCACACATTTAGTTCATTTTGTGGTTTCAACTTTAACTCTTATAAATTTCTTTTTCTTGTTTTACCAGTGCTGAGGGCAGTCCATGTGGCTGAGGCTGCAGGTGGTGCAAAGGGCAAAAGATGTGCAATTTGGGAGGGGGGGGGCACTGCTTTATTGAGAAAGTGCTGATTGGACCGTACCAAGCACAGCTCTTCCACAGGGAAAAAAGGGGGAATAGGAATTTTAAACCTTCTATATTTTCTTTTGATTTCTCAGTTGTTTGGGTTTATTTAATCCTGTATTTGGTTTCTATTAGTTTAACTTAACTTTCAAACGAACTGTTGGTTTATTTCTTTATAGTTTAATATTTTGTTAGGATTTGGATCCCTTTTTGTAAAACTGGTTTTATCAGCCAGTATTTAAGTCCCCGTTGTCAGTTTGTGTATGATTAGTTTGGAGTTACTACTTTTGTATGTTAAGTTGCCGTTTGACCTACGCTCAGTTTGGTTTAGTTGACCTCTTTTTAGGGCCCACATGACTATTTTGTATTTTTGTATATTTGGGATCTAATAAAACCCACTTTTTTGCAAGCACCACTGTGTCCTTGTGCCTTGACTAACTCGGTCTCAAACAATGCACCAAACGTTTTCAGTTGGTGAAAGGTCTGGACTGCAGGCAGGCTAGTTCAGCAAGCAGCAAATTTACTATGAAGCCAAAGCTGCAGTAAGCAGGTTAGCATTATCTTGCTGAAATATGCAAGGCCTTCCCTGAAAAAGACGCAGTCTGGAGGGGACCGTCTTCTTCTTCTTCTTCTTTCAGCTGCTCCCGTTCGGGATCACCACAGCGGATCATCTGCCTCCATCTCACCCTATCCCTTGCATCCTCTTCCCTCACACCAACCCTCTGCATGTCCTCCTTCACTACATCCATCAACCTTCTCTGTGGTCTCCCTCTTTTTCTTCTGCCTGGCAGCTCCATCCTCAACATTCTTTGGCCAATATATCCACTATCTCTCCTCTGAACATGTCCAAACCATCTCAGCTTTGCCTCTCTGACTTTGTCTCCAAGCTTCTCAACATGAGCTGTCCCTCTGATGTACTCATTTCTAATCCTGTCCATCCTGGTCACTCCCAGAGAAAATCTCAACATCTTCAGTTCTGCCACCTCCAGCTCTGCCTCCTGTCTTTTTGTCAGTGCCACCGTCTCCAAACCATACATCATAGCAGGTCTCACTACTTTATATTTCTTGTAAACCTTCCCTTTTACTC
>VUQH01036332.1:18184-51073 GCA_015106775.1 Etroplus canarensis | reverse complement strand
GTGTTTAAGAATTAAACCAGGGAGTCAAACCTCTCTTGATTTGTTGTTTTCTTTCTCAGAGGAGCTACAGTATCCAGAGTTGCATGTAGTGAGGTTGTGAGACTGTTAACAAGACAGTCAACCTCAATGCAAGTGAAGTTGAGGTAGCTGCCCTGCATTGCGTTGGCACATGGCATTGAAGAAAATAATGGTGATGGTCGAATCATTTCTTTAAATTTAGTCACAGCACTTTCCGATAAACGTCTACTGTAGTGAAATTTTCTCCCCGGCGCGGCGTAGTCCATTATTGTAAACTTAAATGTTATTAAGAAATGGTCAGACAGAAGAGGATTTTCAGGAAATACTATTAAATGTTCAGTTTCTATGCCATATATCAGGACAAGATCAAGAGTGTGATTGAATTTAAAATTAATGAGTTAGAGTTAAGAATTTAATATGACTGCATATGTTCAAGGATTAAAAATAACTGGGCTACGTTTAATGATTTAAAGCACCTGCATAAGGTTTTAAACATTAAAAATCACTCAGGTAATAGTGATTAAAAATGACTAGAGTTAGGTTAAGGGTTAAAAAATAGGTAGGCTAGGTTTAAGGGTTAAAAATGACTAGAGTTAGGTTGATTGAAAGTTAATGGATTAGGTTTAAGGTTTAAAATGGCTACATTAGGTTCAATGTCTCAAAAAGAATCAATTAGGAAGAATAACTGGATTCAGTTTAAAATTTAAAGTTAATGGGTTGAGTTTAAGGTTACTTGTAAGGTTTCTAATGTTTTAACGATTAAAAGTTATTGGATTTGGTTTAAGGATTAAAATTGCCTGGGCTAGGTTTGATGATTTAAAGAAAGGATTTAAAATTAACCAGGTTAGGTTTAAAACTTAAAAAATTACTACGTAAAGTTTACAGATTAAAAATGACCGGGATAGTTTGCTGGATTTAAAAAAAAACAACCTGGATTAGGTTTATGAATTAAAAAAGACAGAGTTAGTTTATGGTTACAGGTCAGGTAGAGGCGCACTTTTCTTTTTTCCACCACTGTCTTTGAATTTTGTAGCTGAAGCTGTATCAAACAGATGTCACAGTCCTCACTAGTGTTAGAAATTTGGAAATGACTGCATTTGGGGTGAATCCTTATACTTACTTCTTCTTCATATACTTCATATACTTCTACTCAAAGTCGCTACTATGTTTTCCGGACAAAAAATGAAAACTCCAGCTGTAGTGATTATAATACTAAGAAGCTTCTGTGTAGCTGCTGCTGCTTCTGACACTGTCCTCTACTCTAATATCAGAAACTATTGTAAGACATATTCCAAATGATAGACAATTCATAATTGTGCAGTAGTAGGTGAAAATACTTGTTAGTTGTAGTTTTGATAAAGCTATTGGACACCCCAAACTCAAGGACTGCCAGAGATGTTTCCTCCTCCATGGGTCTGTCCCACCCTTTACTCTGTGCTTGCATTGATTGTGCTTTAAATAAGAAACACTCTGAAATAATATCTTTCATAATCACTGCTAACAGGCTAGAGGAGACAAACAGCTGTACCAGTGGGTCAGTGGGGCTGCTCTTAAACTCTACAGCTGCACCATGGAATTTGTGCCACACTGTTAGTGTCTTGTCATGATCTGTCAGAGAATGCATTCAGTGTTGGTTGTTGTCCATCTCTCTGAGGCGTTAGTGATAACTTGTGCCAATTTGGAGTTAGGTACCCATTTGACCTTTGAATGAATGCACTGATGGGGCAAGTGAGTCCACTCTGGACAGGATCCAGAGTGTGTATATAGATGCAATGTTGAAGTCTAATAAAGCAGCACAAGCCAGAGTGAGAGAGAGGTTTTGTATGATTCATTTTATTCATGTAATGTTGCAGTATAACGTTGGTCTAATCTGATGTTGTGTAATTTAATATGCTCTCATAGTTTGCATGCCAAGATGCTGGGTGTGTGAATTTCCTCCAGTAGTTATCACATGGATACAGAGCACACTGACTGCAGGTTCATATATTACATGGGTAAGATTTACATTTTCATTCTGTATCAGCCTGTGGTCATTCGGATTTTCATTGCTAATCATAATTTGATACGTGGAATAAAGTGCTTTTGTGTACTGAATGCATATGCAATGCTCCTTTATGAAACTGTGGTTTGTAGTCAAATCTATTTTTGCTGACATGGATCATATTATTACTACCTCAGAAATGTGACACTTAAAAATAGACTAATAGAGAGTATATAAATTAATATAAATACATGATATGTGTACACTAATCCTCATTGGTAACATTTTTTTCCAAAGTTTTTTTTAAATTTCAGAACACAAATAAACTGACAATGCAGGTTGGTGCAAATGTTGTCTGTCACACACCTGTCATCTATCTAGCAGCTCTATTTACTGTAGCATGATTTTGAACCAGGTGTCCTAACCAAACACACACACACACACACACACACACACACACACACACCTACACACACACACACACACACACACACACACACACACACACACACACACACCATGTGACTCAGTTATTCAACTAAGTGTGTAAATACTGTTCCTCCTTGTCATGACCTATATAAGTGTGTGTGTGTGTGTGTGTGTGTGTGTGGTCAAATAACAGCAAGACACACACAGGTGACACCATGGTTGAAAATTTACACTTTAAGAAGCCCAACTGCATCTGTGAGTTCTCTATGTATGAATTCATGATACTTTTTTGCTCTGTAATATTATCGTGTCTGTTTCCACACTGGTTGTGTACATAAGCCCCTTAACTATGACGGAAGATAAGACTTTATTAATCCCACAGTGGGGAAATTAGGCTCTATGTCACTGTTCTGAAGGTGTAAAGTTTCTCTACTTTTAGTCAGAGTCACATATGACTGTGCTTGGGGTCCTGGCTTTGGATGAGGGGTTTCAGGTTCCCCCACTGTTTGAAGGCAGCAAAAGGCAAAGGCGGCAAGCTCTAAGCAGAGTGGCGTGAGATGGGGTGTGTCTACAAGGGGTGGGCATAAATCATTTTACTTGCAGTTCGAGTAGATTTTTTTCCGCTGAGCCCTCTGGCAGATCGGTACTCTTCCCGTCATTGCATACCCTCATAGAACACACCCCCTAATTTACGCCTCAGACCAACCTTCAGTCCATCTCCAAACTTCCCCTAACCACACCTACTGTAACTAACTCAGGTGGCCCAATTTTAGGGCACACCTGTTGCCTGCTGGAGGCAGATTAAGCTTTGTTGTGTGTAACAGAGAAGGAGAGAAGGGGGTTTGTGGGGGTGAGCTGAGGTTGATGACCTCTTTGGCATGTGATCTGAAATAGAAAGGGATTTATAACTGTTAGGCAGGCAGACAATGGACCAGAGTGGCAAAGACGAGCACCTCTTTGCCTCCCATGAGAAAAGTTGAGTCATAATAGTGGCATCCATTTTTATGCTCAGAAATCTTACCATTTTCCTTTATTTGACAAGGGAGAACCGCTATAAAGAATCATGTCTTTGTACACAAGTTTATCATTCTGTAGAGGCCTGTAGACATTATGCAACGGAGCTCATGAAACTGGTCCCAGAGCCCAAATTTAGCCCTCTGCACAGCTCTGGCTCAGGAGAACTCTGACTCCAGAGATAAATGATTGTTGATCTAAATAGGAATGCTGAAATGTAATCACACCTTTTGCTATTCAGTTCTTCATTTCTTGCACCATAATAGAAACCAGACACCCCCTTTAAATCACCCCACTCTTCCCGCTGCACACATAGCCCCCTCCTCTTCAGCCAAAGATAGATAAGGTCAGTGGAGTGTCCCACTTGCGTCTTGACCTCTATTGCGGGACCACGGGGTGTGGTCCTGGAGCGACTGCCTCACCCCCTTCCTCCCCCTTTCTCCGGAGAGGCGTGCACGTGTGTGTGCGGGTGTCACTCTTTTCCAGTTGAAACGGACAACACAAACTTTAAAAAAGGGAGGACAACCTGCGGGGAACCTCACACCAGACTGATCTCGCTCTGCTTGTCTTTTGGATTTAATAGAGCTGTTGGATTTCAGTTCTTAAGTGCTCCAGGTTTAAGACGCGGGGGGGTTGGCTTCGTTTGGCACCAGACGCATCTGTCACTGACTGCCACCAGGAGACAGGAGCTGCCAAAATCATGCCGGCCAGGTTTCAGCAGCTTGGAGGGGAGGTAATTTCTTCAAGAGAGTGTTATAAATAGTTTGGTAACCGATTTGTACCTTTTTTCTTTTCTTTTCTTTTTTTTTTTGAGGTTTTGAAGAGTCGAGTGTTGCAGGAAAGTCTGTTATTTGTGTAATCTGTGCGCATTTGCATATGGAAAGATTTTACGCACTGAAAAAGACTCTTGAGATTAATGTCACGTTTGGCCCTGCAGAGATGCAGTTTGATTTGCCGCGCATAAAATATAGAAATATAAATATAGAAATGATATGAAGTAAGATCAACGTGATTCTTATTACCCTCAAATATCCCTTGATTGTAGTGTAGTCACTGGAAACGTCTAATCCCATGACTTGTATTACACTTTCACAAAGTTTTAAATAAAAAAAAGTTAAGAATAACATTAATTTATATCAAAACCTTTTGCATCAAAAAGCAACGTTACTGTGCTTTATTCAGTGGAGAAAACCTCCGTCCATGGTGGTGACCTTGAGCAGTCAAATCTGAGTTTACAGGTCAGGTCTGAGTACCGCGAGTTTATCACGGGCCATCTAGTTTGACTGGTTCTTTTTCACTGCCTTTATAAACAAAGTCTGTGTTTACTGCCCCCTCAAGCTCCTTTGGAGAATTTTTTTTCTAGGTCAAGTAGACGTTGAGTGTTTTTTTAAGTTTTTTCCCCTCTGATTGTGGATGGTTTCCATTATCTTAATAAGAGGAAGTGTCGACAGTTATCTATACTGGAATCAAGGCAATAACTCCCAAAGCTGCCCCCTTGAGAATGAACTGGAAACAAACTAAACCAAGGGTGTCAAACTGATTTTTACATCAGGGTTCACATACAACCAAGTTTCATCTTAAGTGGGCCAGAGCAGTAAAGCTATGGACTAATGAGTAATAGAAAAAAAAAACCAACCTCCAAATAGTTCTCCTTACTTTCTTTGTAAGTAAGTTTAACTGCACATTCAATCAGTGAGACTGATATGTACAGTTTCAACAAATTTGTCTCAGTTTTTCCAAATGATAAAGAATTGCGATAATGTAGTGGTTTACACATTTGCCTTACAAGAGAAAGGTCCCTGTTTAAATTCCAGGTGGGGACTTAAGCCCCTCTCACCATGGAGGGTTGTGTCAGGAAAGGCATCTGGTGTAAAGCTTCTACCAAATTATTGATGCGGATTAATCTGCTGTGGCGGCCCCTTAAGAAAATATAAGGAATCAGCCAGAGGTTCAAATTAAATTTAAAAAACCTCTGAAAGCCTCATTGGGCTCATGCTGTAAGAAATAAAGGACTTTATGTTATAATCACAGAAGTCATATGTGAATTCACAGAAAATGTCCTAATTTTACTGTGTAAAACCAGAAAATACTGTTGTAAATAGTGAAAAAAGTAACTTTTCTCTTAATAACCGAATACTAACAGTAAAAAAACAACTGTTTTTTCCTAATTTCTGTCTTTGGCATATGAAAGGCCATGAGTAAAAATAAATACCAAAATGTCTGCCTGGTCTGAAATGTCCTCATTTTCTTAAGCTATCTAGTGGGCTGGATTGGACCTTTTAGTAGGCTGGTTCTGGCTTGCACACCCTGACATCCCTGTACTAAACCATGTGTCTGAAATTAGAGATGGTGATGTAACAGAGATATGGAGTATGTGTTAAATGCAAAATCATTCTTGTAGATGAAATCTGTAAAAAAGAGACAATTGTGTGCTTTTCTTTGTTGTTTCAAAAGGGTAGGTGGCACATTTTATTTTTTTAAATCACTGAAAGATATGAAATTTGTATTAACTGCACAAGATAAAGAGATACATTTGTGTTTATTGCGGGCTTGTGTGCATGCAGTGAAATGCATGAAGCATAATAAAATGTTACTGGTTTCTTCTGGTGCTTTACCTTTTCTACAAGGACACACATGCTTACCACCACTCATCCTTTTGGTTCGTGAATGAACTCCACTTCAAAAAACTCAACTTAGCAAGGTCAAAAGTTAAAAATTTACTTGGACAATTCAGGCTTATCTGTGGAAAGACTTGAACAGAACTGTGGGATCAAATTACCAACAAAAAATGCACATTTATGTAAGACAGATGTACTAATCCTTTGCACAAATTTGAAAAACACACATTAATCAGGCTCATACACTGTTTCTCCCAGGAAACACTTTATTTCTCACAATGTATTTTACCAGCATTATGTTGCTGCCAGTTTATAGGCCCACATCACCAAAATGTCGGCTTTTCAGGAAGCCTCCTGTTTCCATGATGGCTCTGTATCTCAATGTTTATCCAACAACTCGTGAAAGACTTTATTAGCTCCAAGCTTACAGGTGATAACACTCCAGAAAACTTAAAAGAGCTATAAAAATTAAATAGACTTGCAGGAGTGGAATCACTTTATTTCCCCAAGGTCATCTTGTCTTTCACAGTGCAGACAGGTGCCTGTGGGCTGATAGGAAACTGGAGGGAAGCTAAAGTTCAGGCGTCAACAGTAAAGTAGCCAGAGAAGTCATGAATGGCACTACAGAGATTGTCTCTCATCAGGATCACGGTTATATATAGTTGATGTTAGTTGAGCAGTGTGCATGTGCAATGTGCGTGTGTGTAAAACCAGTCCAAGTTGTCTACTTAAGCTATCTTATTGTTACAGTTATGAAACACATTTCTGCATTATTCACTGCTCTGAAAACTAAAAAGTATTTCATTTGTTATTCACCAATTTTTGTGTGTTTGTTGTGTGTGTTTCCACTCCAGACGGTGACCGGAACCCTCGCTCTGTCAGTCTTCACGGCTGTTCTGGGATCTTTGGAGTTTGGATACAATATTGGTGTCATCAATGCACCACAAAAGGTAAATCAAAGAAAAAAACAAAAACAAAACAACTGAGCCCTGATCACTCAGCTATACAGTGAAAGTAAAACAGTGCTGATGGAAGTCTTGCATGAGGATAACATGGTGGCATTCAACCAGATGTCAACAAAGCTGTTGTCCTGGTTTGACACGGTGGCCTGTTTGATGCCACAACTTGCTGCCATGCTGTCTGATAATGTTTAGAAAATAAACTGAAAAGAATAAAACTGTGTCATGTGAAGCTGTGAAGTCATTCAAAGCAAAGTCGGGTGAAGAAATCAGGCTGGGGGATCTTACCATCTTAATGTGTCAGTACAACAATGGCAAAACACGTCTGCTTCATGTGTCATAGAACAGATGAAAATTTTTTTGTTTACGTAATGAAGAAAGGCGAACGGAGATATGAATGTTTTTTAACATCTGAAATCATAATTGGTACACATATGTGGTTTTGCTAAAAGAGTAGCCCTTCATTTGTGTACCGTGAAGCTCCATATGGATTTCTTTCTGCTCCTGTGCTCATAAGAAATGTAGCTCCAGCTCCGAGATCAAATAGTAAAATCCCGGCACTGGTCATGGCAGCTTCTGACTGAACTTTTTTGCTACCTGAGAAAATGTTAGCATAATTTCATACAGATCCATTTTTTATTTTAAAAAAAAGGATCCCATTAGGGTGATTTAAAGGGGATCCTGTATGCTCATTTTGAGCTCTATATTTTTAGTTTTTGACAAAATAGTCTAAGAAACAGCATTCAGCACTGTTCCCTTTAGACGAATTTCTTTTGATTGGCTGCTCCTTCCGAACAGATGGTATGAACAGTGGGTGGGTGGGGCTTCTGTTTTTACAGCCAAGGTGACTGGAAAATGGCCATATTAGGGTGATTCACTCTCTATGACATCATGCAGATCCAAAAGTAGAAAAAATTTGTCTGAAACAGAGCATTTAGAGCAGTCTGAAGCCTGAGTTTTGGCTTATAGGGACTACTTGTATATAAGCAGACTTCATTATTTGCAATATTGGCAATGTTTAATATGAGAATACTGTGACAGTAGCTATGTGACAGAAAGTAACTAAAATAATACCATGTCCACTTTCAAAAGAAATTAGTAAAACTGGCAACTTTTTGAAAATATTAGCAATGTGATTAAACATGTTGTCCTTGTCTTGTCTTTTTAAAGTACATGAATTTGAATGAATTTTATATAGTGTCCCCAGTAGTGCAGTAGTTTCTCACCATGAAGGCTTGCATCAGGAAGGACATTTGGCATAAAACCTCTGCCAAATTACCAATGCGGATTAATCTGCTGTGGCGACCCCTTGGGGAGAATACAAGGGTGCAGCCGAAGGTAGATTCACATGAATTAATTTATATAATGCTCTTCTAGTACACTCAGCTATTCCAAAAGTTCACATTACAAGACATTATTTAACACATAATTATACTGTAAGTGGCATACACCACTTTTCATGCCCAACACCAGTGATACAGTGGTGTGTGATGGTTTATTACACAGTATATTATTATAACAGTTTATTACCTCCACCAAGAAGGTTATGTGTTTGGTTTGGTTTGTTTGTGAGTGAATGTATGTGTGTGTGTGTGTGTGTGTGTGTGTGTGTGTGTGTGTGTGTGTGTGTGTGTGTGTATTATGAGAACATGCCAGCCAGCAGCCTCCTTTTCTTTTAATTTCTTACAAATGCAACAACCCCTGTCAGAATAAGTAAGCAACTGCTCTCTCAGCATATATACAATCATAAATCTATGACTAATTACTTTATTTTATCCAGACACAGTAACTACCCTCTAATTAGCCAAACAATGAATGGTAATGTCTTTGGCTTCCATGTGGGCATTTGAGTTGTACTGCTTGCATTAAAGTGAAAATGTAGGTTTTTTTTCAGTGCACTTATGAACACAATGGCCTGTGCCCATATGCGCTTAATTATAGAACAGTTAAGACTCTCCGAATGATCCATCAAATTAAGAGTCTTTTCACATCTATATTACAGAAGAGGTGTGAATTTTGTGGGCAAAAACATGAAATAAACAGGGAGGAGAGAAAAACAAATATTATTTTAATACTATCTCTGTTACACCACAACACTGTCCTCCAGATGCCTCTGATTTATTCATGCAGTCAATTCCAATTCAAGCACCTTTGTTGTCGAGCAACAGAAATACTGGAATATCATCATTTTTTTATTTGATAAAACAAAACACATGCGCTGTAAGCTGGGAGTTGTAGCCGCACACCTCTTGAAGCATTATGTCATGATGAAAAGAGTCAGTGTCATGTATATTCAGTAAACATTTTCTGGACGATCTCTTTCTAGGGCAAATTCTACTTTTCAAATTCATCTTTTTGTTTACCTATTCATTTATTTTCCAATATCTTTCTCCATTTTCTCTCAGATTGCTCATCCATCAAGGGAAGTAAAGAAAAAGATGAACTGAGCTTTTCATTAAGATTTAGCTTTTATCTAGATTTGATTGTTTTTGACAGCATCACTTATCTCAATAAAAGCTTGTTATTTTTTTTACTACTGATAAATTGCTTACTAAACTATCATTGTTTTTCTTTACAATGCATTAACTGAGACTAAATCTGTGGTATTTTAAAGCAGCCTTTAAAAAAATAATGTGTTTCATGGGTGAAAATGTAGTTTAGCAGCTGCAGTGAGGGTAGCGGAGGAAATATAAAGCTGTTCCAATAATCAATGTATGAAAAGTCCTCATAAGGAAAGATCAGAGAAATATGAGCCATCCAGTAAAATTCTGTGTGTATGTGCGTGCGTGTGGTCTTCCTGTTTCAAATCTAAGTATTGTCAGTTTGTCACACACATGCAGCCTTCAAAATTTTCCAAAAAGATCTTTCAAAAAGTAAGTGACTCAAAAGCTGAGGTTAAAAACATTTTCCCCTGATAGCAATAGTCATATTGTTCTCAAACCTTTCCCCTGCAACGTGCATGTGTGTGTTTTGAAGGAGGCTGGCAATTTTATAAGATCTACATTTAAAGAAAATCTGGTGGAAAAAAAATATTAAAGAGAACAAGGCTGTCAAATTGCCACAACCTTAAATTTGGACTGGCAGGGTTTTTTGTATGGTAAATGAAATGAGAAGAGGCCTGGTGCCACACAATTCAAATGCACAACATGGAAATAAATTTCCCAAGGCTGATCTGCATAATAGTATTCATAATGGGCCCAACAAATCTGTAACCAAAACAATTCTGTCAGACTGACTTTAGGCTTTGTATTTCAGACAGCAATACACATAGTCCTAGATTCAGAAAAGGACATAGGAAACAAAACATCTGTTTTCTGTGTTCTTTATGAGAAAGGCATCATTTACTGGGGGCTTCTATTGTCTGGAAGAACCCGTAAAATGCTTTTTTTACTAATCACTGTCTCTAAAATGTAAAGAGTTCTCCAGTAGGTTTATGCAAAAGTACATGAATGTTTGTTGCATTTATTGATTGACATCTCATTTAGTGCAAATTGTTCTTGTGTGGGTGTCATACAGACCATTAAGCTCACAAAGTGTCACTAAGGTTAGCAAAGGATTTGTTAAAAAGCTGTTTGAGGCTACATACATTGTTGCTAACCAGGGCCAGCAGTAATAATATACAGTATGTGGCAAAAGTATTGGGCAACCCACATATTACACAGGTAGGAGTTTTGATGGCATCCCATTCTAAATTCATATGCATTATATTCATATAGGTACTATAAGGTTGGTACCCCTTTTCACCATAGCTTCCTCTCTTCTGGGAAGGTTTTCTACAAGATTTTGAAGTGTGTCTGTGGGATTGCTTGCCCATTCATCCAGAAGAGTATTTGTGAGATCATACATTGATGCTGAATGAGTGGCCCTGGCTCACAATCTCCATTTTAGTTCATCATAAAGGTGATCAATAATAGGGTTGAGGGTAGTGCTCTGTGTGGGCCAGTCAAGTTCTTCCACACTAAATTGATCCAACCATGTCTTTATGGACCTTGATTGCAGGGGCATAGTCACACTGGAAAACTGTTCCCACTAGGTAGGAAGCATTGAATTCTCGAAAATGTCTTGGCAAACTGAAGAATTTAGATTTCTCTTCATTGGAACTAAGGGTCCCAGGCCAGTCCCAGAAAAACAGCCCCATAGCAATATCCCTCCTCTGTCAAACTTTACACTTGGCACAATGCTGCCAGGCAGGTAATCTTCTCCTGGCATTTGCCATACCCAAACTCATCCATCAGACTGCCAGATAAAGAATCATGATTATTCACTTCACGGAACACGTTTCCACTGCTCTGGAGTCCAGTGAGAACGTGCTTTACACCAGTCCATTGAATGCTTGGCATTGTGGTTAGTGATCTAAGGTTTGCATGCAGCTGCCTGGCCATCAAAATACATGCCATGAAGCTCCAGCCACACAGTTTTTACTCTGATACTAATGCCAGAAGAGGTTTGTAACTTGGCAGTTATTGAGTCAGCAGAGTGTTGGTGACTTTTACTCACTATGCATCTCAGCACTCGGCAACCCCACTCTAATGTTACATTCTCTGTCACTTTCTGGCTGAGGTGCTGTGGTTACTAAACACTTCCACTTTTCAATAATACAACTTGCAGCTGATTGTGGAATATCTAGGGGGGGCGAAATTTCAACAACTGACTTTTTTTGCAATAGTGGCATCTTATTATAGTACCAAGTTTGAATTCAGTAAGCTCTTTAGATCCATTCTTTCACAAAAAAGGCAGACTGCATGCCTAGGTGCTTGATTTCATACACCTGTGGCAATAGGACTGGAAGAAAAACCTGAATTCAAAGATTAAGAAGTGTGGCCCAACACTTTTGTCCATATAATGCAGATGTGTACCAAGGAGCACTATGAGGTTTCTCCTTATATTACAATGTCTATAAAGCCACAAAGACAGGCAGTACAACAGATTTATGCAGTTTGAGACACTCAGTTTGACTTTCTGGTTTGAGTTTAGCCTTCACTGACTGTCACACATAAAGCTAGAACATGCTAAGCTCAGCCAGTTCAGCCCAGCACAAAGGGTCCTCAGGTATTACATCAACAAAAACTGGGAACTGCTCTGATATATTGTAGCTCTAAAGCCATAAATCACTTCAGCTGAAGAACACATGAAGCTACTTTAGTCCCTAGAAAGAGGAATTAGAAAAGGAGGGTTGGAACATCGCTACACCATCTTAACCTTTTGACCAAAAGAAAGCTGACTAATTTAAAGAATACACAACCTTTTCTACTCCTTTATATATTTTTAATACGGCTGTGCCACTAAATGTTTTGCATCAGCTCAACCCTATTAAATATACATAAGCCTTGTTCCAACCCTGACAGCAGATTATCTCCACTGAGAATGAACATTACATTGCCTTCATGGTTCCTCTTTGCATCTGCCTACGATTAACATGTTCTCGATTTCTACATGCGTTTACTTGATGGAGAGGGGTGATGCTTTGAAATATTTTGTTGTGTAACCCAGGATGCAGAGAAACGTTTGTATCCTGCATTTTGTGAAACATTTCAAAAATCTTTTCATATCTTTACTTTTTATCACTGCTGTCATACTAAACACTGAGGACAGATGATGTCACAGACAAAAATCAATAACAACTATTTTTTCATGGTCGTAAAGTACTACATGATAAGCTGTCTTAAAACATTAAGCATTTGCTAACCTTTCAGTCAACCCAAATGCTTCCAGACACTTGGTTTGAATGTGTCCTGATCCTGCGCTACAGACAGATTTGACCTCAGGCGTAATTAGCCTAATAAAAGCATTAGTTATGCTGTCAATATGATTTGCATAATGTGCGAAGGCAGTTTCATTGCTGAATGCAAGTGGTGTCCGAGTGACTTAAAAATGCTGCAGTGACATTTCTTTGGGTCCTTTGTTCACACCTGTCAGGGGAAATGTGATGGGAGATGGCGGATGCAGCTGTGGCTTCTGCCTCCAGTGAGTCCACCAAGTACACAAAGATCCTGCTGAAGTCCAGTATACATCAACCACACAGCAGCGTACATTTCTGAAACAGAAAGGAAACGATTTCTTCTGGTCCAGACAGGATTAATTTCTTAAAGCATCAGCTCTAACATAATCCATGAAGGTCAGAATGAGAGGAAACTGAGCTGTGACACAAGTGTAGGGGACCAAGGAGAAAATAAAGAAAAACACACAACTGAGGTGCCTTATATAATTTTTCAGAAAAAGCTCTCCCATGAAAAACATTTTCAAAGACATGCAAATTCGTTTATCTGCATTCCTTTAATACAAGTCAAGAGGTAAAAGCATTTAATAGCCACACTGCAGTTACAGTGCTTCCACTAAGAAAGCCCAGATACTGAATCTGAGAGGCCAACTTTGATATGACTTCACAGGTTATTGATTATCTCGGCAATGTGTGTCTCAGTGAAAATGATTTTAACACTGAAAGCTGTGTAATGAGTCAGTTACACAAGTCAGAGGTCAAAAATGTTAGGTTATTTTGCCCTAGAGTAGGGCAGTACAGCCTCTCTTATAGGGCTCTTTAGTCTCATTTTTGGAAAAATAATGCCTCTCATATTACAATCATGCAGCATTGTACTGCTTAAGGTGCTAGTACTGCACATTTTCCATTTTCCCTTAGCAGCATGAGAGGCGACAATGGCCTTTGCTTGACCCACAGAAATATGACACTTTGAAAACCATCATGTCAGTCTTATTTCCAGAGCTTAGACTTTGCTGTCTGCTTCTGTTGCTGCTGTGTTTTGTCATTAAGGTGGGCATTCAAATGAGACCTAAACCTTGAGGAAAATTCAGTTTCACCTCTCTATGGCCAGTTGGTTTACCATTTCTTGCCCCATTAGTTTTTATGATTGGTCTACCATTTGCATAACCGGTAGAGAGGGGAATGTGGACCTGAATGATTAAAGACAGAATAAGAGGCAGTCCTGCTCAGTCAGGCATATGGTGTTATGGGGCTACACAGCAGATGTGGACTATCATACCAACATTATTTTATGGATGTTGGTAAAACTTGAACAAGTGTAGCCAGTCATGGAAAGGTGGTGCTCTTTGTCAACTATGTTGCCATCTTTAGGAAAGTAGCTGCAGCTGTTTGTTGTGTAATTACGGTACCCGAGATTGACGGGCAAAAGAAATCTCGGGACAGCAGGTGTTTCATTTTAGTGGTTATTTTTGGACTAGGAATCTCATTCATTGAGGGAATGGATGGCTGGTCCTTAGCATGAATCAGCCTTTTACTGAATTTAAAAGCAAATGCCTTTGCCAGTGTTTATTCAACACTCAGGTCCAGTGCGGCAGAATTATCAGTGAGACGAAACAGACGAAGTGCGAAAGCAACATGAAGATAGGACTCAGCAGTAATGAGAAATACAGCAGTTCATGCATGGTTTGCGGAGAAATGTTTTTGTTTGCCTGTGGTCCTATTAAAATCGGGCAAAAATCAAAATTTTCTTCTCTCTTAACACAAATGACTGGAAGGAGTCGGTTAAATCTAAATGTAGTTGTGACTGTAAAGTAAACATGGGCTCATATCCAGAGTTTGGCTGCATGCCCTAGAATTGGTGTAGGCCTAGCTGTCAATCTTTGAAACAAGGTCCTGTAGACCCATCTGTCATAAAAAAGAAGAAAAGACAAACAAGCACAAAGTCAATAGGTCTGAAATGATTTTTTTCTTTGAATTTCTCTGTGTTTTGGGTAGCCGCTTCAAAATAGACGCTGACCTTCTGTTTTATACAAGTTATATTAAGATAAAAAAGCAATTTCTTATTTGTAGCCATCACAATTTGCTGCTTCAATCGATTAAAAGTGCAGATATTACCTGCTCTGCCACACAGCAGCAACAGTAGATTTGTGAGGATTTAATAAGGCTATTTATCGTCATCAGCGATTCAGTCCTTATGTGTGGCACATAACTGTTTTCCTCACCTTTTTTTCTTTGAAATTTTAGTCACATAGTAATGGAACACAGAGTTACATGCAAACCTTTTGCCTCACTGATATATTTTTACATTGGAAAATCTAGCTTTACAGCAGGTTTCCCCTGTGACCCTGAAACAGAAAACTGGCCGGATGGATAGACGGCAATTTGACTGTCAAATCTCCATTTTTCAAATAATCGGTGTCATACCAAAGGCTTATTTTTAATCAGATCTGATTCAAATCATCTGTTACATTAAAAAAAAAACTGTTGAGGTAAAAGTATTTTTAGTATGAGTCTACCAAAAGAATACAGTTCTGCAGGCTAAAGGACACTTTGCCTCTCTGCAGCAGCAGAACTCATCCTGCACGTGCTCCCTGCTAGCAGGACTTTCTGTTCCCTGAAAAGAAATCCTCTTTGCCAAAGGCATGTGAGACTCGGGGGCTCAGGCTGTCTCGAGGAAATTGAGAGTCACAGATTTGAAATTTCCTTTTGGTCAAACTAGCTGAAGCAGACATCAGAGTATGATCATTTCTAGTGATGCTTGGCTTTCACACAGAGAGATCAGCAGCTTCCTTGGGTTCGCATTAATGCAGAGTGAAGAAAGAACAAATGCAAGAGGGCTGCCTGCTTAGGTAAAACAGGCCATCATGCTTTCTTCTGGGCAGTGAGCTCAGCTCTCCCTGCAGTGAGTGTAAATGTTCTAGGGTCCCTTGCTGCCACCACATACTGGCAGCTAACTCCCGCGCCTCCCCGCCTGCTAACAGGATTAGCCCCTGAGCTCCACTTGCTTCAACAAAGTTATCAAGTTTAAAAACAGTCTCCTGGTGGCTTTTGTAACATCAAAGGGTTGGTCCTCAAGTTTGACAGGTTAATTAATAGTCAAGTTTTGCACCGCATCCCTCGAGGCTTGCTTGCCTTGCGTCAGTTAAATACATTCACGGTAAAGACGTTTATATTAAGTCTGCACCGGATGTACTGATGATTCAGCCACATGTTCGATCCATGTGAGAATTTAATAAGTTCATAGTCTAAACAGGTGGGCAAGCAGGTTTAGCCAAATAATGGCACATGGGCACGGTGAAATATCCTTCATTAACATTCCGCATCAAATTAGCCTCATTAAAAGCTTGTGAAATGTGTAGCAGGGCAACAATTAATATATGTGTAATATACCGAAGTGTAATGTATATATCTTCAAGTGCAGAGGTGGTTTGAAATGCAGAGATAGATAATAACCTTCTGCATTAAACAGAATATACAACATATAAAGCAAACACAAAAAATAAACACAAAATATTCCCTTTATTTTTTCTACCTTAAGACTACACAGGGTCACTGATGTAGCTCTAAGAGGTATCTACATTTGCATTTTATTTACAGCTCACTTTTGATGTCCTCATATTTACACAGTCAAATAGAAGCGCTAGAAACACAGTGTTGAGAGCAAACCAAAACTCAAAATGAGTCAAAACCTTAGAAAAAGATACAGTCTTCTGACGCAACAATTCTCAGTGCAAGATTCCACAATGCAAATATCTTTCATTCAAATTATGCAGAACATACATGTTCATTGGGGAAAAGTGTCAATGAATCGACCAACAGCGGGAAAAAATAAAAGTAACCATGTACTGTTCCTTTGTACACCCTCAATCATGCGGTCGTCACCTTCGCACACAAATAAGTTTGGTGTAGGTGTTTGGTAGAAAAATGATCATGTCAAAAGTGTGCAGTGGCTTGGCATAGTTCAACAACCAACATAATTCAAATCAATGTCACAATTTCCAAATTAGTCTTGACTTTGCTTGCTTTTTTTAAATTTTTTTTTTTTTTTACATCAGGACATTTTCAGATAAGCAGTCGTAAGTTGTCCCCTGTTGTATCCACTTAGGGAGATACGGATATACGGGAGCCAGAATGTGTCCGTTATAGCCAAGGTTGTCGTTCATAGACGACCTTTAGTCTGTAAACGGAAAGTAGTATACCTGCAGGTCTAATGCATTTCAGCCAGCCATGGGACCAAGTGGAGCCCTATTCTGGAGAATGAAAGCACTTTCAAAGCTGACCTGTGGGCAGCCCTTTGGGCAAAGGCAATTTGTATCTTTCATCTCATCCACAACACATTGCAAAGCCCATCTATCTCAACAGCCAATATGTTAATGTGCCACATATCACTGATGAAATTAGTTTTCACGGACCCTCTTTGTAGTCTCATTTTTAAAAAAATATTTTAATCCCAAGCTTTATGTGTCTGGACCTTGTGATGAGAAATACTGACTAAAGCTCAGTGAAAAACAAGTGCCTTTCATATGCAACAGAGATTGGTAAAATGCAGTTGGTCTAATGAAAAACACAGTAATTGATTTAACTAAACCACCTTTCATAGTTTATTCCATGTGTTCAAACACCCTTAAGCATTGTTCAAGTACAACAATTAACAATAAAAGGGACAATAGTTCACATTTTTTTAAATTCACATTTGTTATACTGTTAATTCATATAGCTATTTATAAAACAAAACTAAAATATAACCCCAAACCATTCCTGTAAAATACCTTTTGTAGTTTAATACAGACATTAATTCCACAGTATTTTCTTACAGGGTTGGCTCTTCACTATTTTTATAATCGAGTTGTTTGACCACAGTCAAATGAAAAAAAAAGCAGAGAACAATTTATTTGCTTTTCATTTTGTTCACTGAAAAAAGAACGTCCAGTTAAAAAATAAAACACACACCAAATAAAAAGTGACCTCACATCCCTTTGTTGGCTTTACCATACAATGTAAGCTCAATCAAGCAGTTTTGCTAATTTTAAAGTTCATAAAAAAAGGTCAACATGCACAGTCATGGTGCATTGAAGCCTTCCAAGCTAAGACCACAAATGAGTATCAAGCTTCCTCTTAAAAAAATACAAGACATCACACAAACGAAGGTGCTTTGACAAGTTCAGCTGGGGTTCTGATGAAGGGCTCTACCGCCAACAGAAATCTCTCTCATTATTTATGGATGACTGGGGCTATGACGGTTTCAAGTATAAAAAAGAAGTGATTAAAAGAGAAGGAATCTCCTTGGCTGAGGCGCAGAAAAGGCAGAATAGAGCAAGCTTGTGAATAACAATCTGCAAGTCTGGCAGCAGAGTGAGCCAGTGAACATAATGCATTACCAATACTCCTCTTGGATTCCTTTGAACAGAATCACCAACAGGGATGAGGAAATGGAGTCACAAAAATGAGTCAAAGACATCGCAAATTTTCATCCTCTAGCAGCCGCACTTGGAGGGCAAAGACTGTTAAAGAATCTTCCAAAGGAGAAGGGCACTCTTCTATTAATACAGTGCAACTGATTGCAACCATTTTGTTTTCTTTTATACAGAATATTAAAAACCAAGTTGAGCACAGTCAAAGAAAAAAAAATGTGGTCATGTACACAACTGTCTTTGGCAAGAAGTCCCATGTCCTACATCTGAGTCAGTCACTCGAGAGCCTCGTGTTCATGTCACCTTCGGCCCATTTCACTCTGTCTCATGAAATGAATGTTGTTGACACTGTCTGCCAGCTCAGGGTATTGGTCAACTGAAACCACGTAGTATCCATCGTAGCCTTGCACCTTCCCTGAGCCTAGGAGCTGCTGCTTCTCTCCTTCAGTCCAGGTTCGTGAGCCCTCTTCTCCATCCCTCAGTCTCTGACGCTCCCGGGCCCAAGCTTGTGCAACAGCTCTCTGCCGGGCGAGCTCCAACACACGGGCTTTCTCCTCATCCAGACTGCTGCCATAACGTGTATTCAAACACAGTGCGCCATATTGAAGCTGAATGTCAGTAATGCGCCTAGTCCTGCCATTGACAACAGTGTTGACCTGAGACACCGTCACATTGACACCATTCTCTAGTGTACGCCGGCCCACAGTCATACCGATAAGAGCCAGATCTCCCTCCACTGAGCCCAGTTTGACAAAGTAGTGGGTATCCATTCCTGTGATAGTGAAGTGGAGGTTTTCAAGATAGAATGCATCATTCAGAACTGCAGCCATGCGACGGCCATCCTCGTTGGCTAAGCTGATGATGTCCGCGCTGATGCGACCATCTCTGATGGCAAATTTCACCCCCTTCCCAAAGATTGAACCACCGGAGGCAAAGATCTTTCTGTTTTCTGACTGAGGACATCCGGCACTTTTGGATCTGTAGATCTGGCCAAAACGTTCCAGCTTCACAAAGGCCTTAAGCTGCCTCTGAACTTCACACTGAACACCCAGCAAAGACTGCAAAACAAAGACAATACTGTTAAGTCACACAGCTTCCATAACAGCTACATACACTAAAATACACTTTTTTTTTTTAAATTCTCTGGGGAAAATTTTTTTGATAACATTGTTCTGGATATTTACCAAATTTTCACTTCTGATTGCTTCACACTTTGGCTTGTAACATTTATCCTTAGCCTACTTTGCATGTGAAATAAGGAGCACAGTCTGCTTTCAGATGCTTCCTTTTTAAATCTGAGATTTATACTGCTTCATTAACACTTCAAATATTTCAAACTCAATGCCATGATTAGAGTATAAGCCTTTCTTTTTGTATTAACATGTATAACTGAAGTAAGAATATATGACACTAAAGAGAACAGAAAAAAACCCGATGTTGTCTATTATACGGTGTAGCGTATACACTACAATGTACACATATTTTGTGTGTGTCTTTTTTTATTCTTATTAGACATCTTTATTACGTTTCATGTTAAAAATAATGATGAAAATGCTTTTATCACTGACAAAGAACTCCATGATGCTTTGAAGCTGTGAATGTACCACACATAGTCAAGGTAGGGGCAGAGGTGTTTGTCAGCAAATGCAAATCTCTCTGATCATTTGTGACAGGCATGATATTTTGAAAAAGGGTGAAACTGCAGCCTTTTGACAGTCATGCTGTGCCAAATGTGAAACAGGAATCTGCTGGTAACTAGTGTATCTCATTCCTTAAGGGAGCACAGCTTTGTATAGATACCATATTCCCTTCAGCCAAAATTAATACTTTGCCCTAATACTACTTGACAAGAGATATTCCTCAGGAAGAACGAAATATGTTAAAATGAGGAGAATGAAATTAACTGGAAGCCGGCCAGCACACATTGGGACAGTTGCCTGAATGCATCTGAGCTGCAGCTGCAACAAAAGGGCTCTCAAGCATTGTGCCTTCTTGCCATCACCCAAGATAAGAGGCTGTAAGCATCCTGAGGAATTTTTGTCAACCAGTCACATCCAAAGTCTTCCTGACAGTTTCTAATTCTGTCTCTCTGTGCCTCCATTAAAGGGTGGCTATGGGTTGCAAGACTGGGTGGGGCTGAGAAGCGCGGAGCAGGCTGCAGTGACCAACATATCAGCCTGCTCTTTGATGTGACATCGCATCGCAACCTGCACGAAGAGGAAAGAAATACAGCGTGGGGAGCAGCTGGGCTGTAGGGCCCCTGGGGAGCCATTGCCTGGGGGTGCACTTTACACCATGCCACTCCATGTTTGTTTACTGTGCCAGCATGTGACATGGTCAGCTGTCCCAGGGCAGTGGGGGAGACAGGGGGCAATGTCCTCCACTTTACTAAAACAGCCTCCTAGGACACTCCTAGAGAAGCATCATTCACATAGCATGGTGTGCTATCAGCCTCCAGCACAACCCAGAATGAGAGATCAAGCCTTGTGCAGCACACACCTCATCTGTCTGGCCCATCACATCACTTTTCAATCTGTGTTGGATTCAGCCACATGGTGAAATAGGGGCTTAAATGGAACGAAATAGAAAGGCAGGCATGAATAAAATAAAATGCCAGTTGTACAAGCCATACCACATGCAGTTTTAAAGTGCTGAAAGAGCCCCTCACTTAATTGGGATGGTGTGGCCATATGTAGAGGGGATCAATGTGCCATTAGCCATCTCAGAGCACCATTTTTGAAGTAGGAATTCTAAATAGGAATAACATGCCTCAACATATACAGGAAAAGGACAAATGATCTCCATCTTTCCTTACACATCATTTATAGTACACACACCTGAGGTGTATTGAAGGCAAAACTCCTTAACACACATGAATAAAATCTTCCAATCTAGGCTACTATTTAAAGCTACAATTACAGGATTTTTCCCTCCCCCAAAGATACATTAAAGTCTATCATGGGTATTTTTGAATATGTAATTGAAGGGCTGAGTTTGTAGATAAAACATTTCCTTTCAATGATATTATTAATAAAATAGACCTACTTATATTTAGTGCTTCCAAGGGAAGCAAACATAGATGAGCTGAATATAGCCTCATATATGACTAATTTAATTTTAGCATAATGAAAGTGCTTCTGTTGAGAGTGTTTGAGAAACTAATGGTAAAAAATTTAAGCCACCAGATGTCTGGCCCAGAGACTGATTTTCTCAGCAGTTAAAGCAGTCAAGTGTGTGTCTGAAAGAGTGTTGCATTTATTGTCTATAATCTACAACACTCCACTCAGATCCCCTCAGATCAACTCTTAGACACAGAAACACCTGCAGTGTCTTTTGTTGCTCATTTATAGATTGGTACCTTTGGTGAGTTCAGAGATTTCTCCGTGGAATGTCAGGCACAAGCTTTATGCATGAGTCATTCCCAGGGGTTTCGACGGTAACCCTTTCAAAACAGTCTTTTGTATATAATAACTGGGACTTCTACTATTACAGCTTCCCACTACACATATATGATGTGTAAAATTACAGTGTGGATTTGTAAGCATTTTGTTTCTGGTGTGATTGATAAAGTGTGCTGGAATGCCCAAGGCAATTCCTTTCATGATTATAAATACATATAAAGCACTCTCAAGAGCAGGAGCGTGACTGCTTATTGGCATTCTATATTTGTCCACCAACATTTGACTCAGAAAACTAGATATAGATTGTAAAATGTCAGTATTTTTACATCTAGTGTCATAATATAAAATACTGGTCAATAAATTCTGAAAAGAATGGGATACAAAAGTAAAAAACATCAGGTATAAATTTATCAGTTGTTAAGAGTTCCTGACAGTTCATAGTATTATAGTGCTTGTTTTATGTGTTTTTTTATTAAATCACTGCCCTCTGTGCTTATTATGCTTGCCTGGTGTCTGTGATTATTATGGACTGCCGGTCAGATCAGAGATCATGCATTTAGAGAACCTTATATCATCCTAGTAGCTTTTAGGCTTACAAATAGATGAGAAAACATTCTATATAACAAACCCCCTCTATGTTAAGGTTGCAGCCAGAGTGTAATGGAACATGAATCTACCCTCTTGATGGGTGGCATTCACTAGTCTAGCTGTAACCAAACCCAAGAACAACAGTGGCCTGTTCAATAATTCAGGTGAGTTGGAGGCAACTTAAAAGGGCTGATAAAAGCGAGAATCAAAGCATGTCTACTACTTCTCAGACCTTGGCTAACAGTGTAAGACTGAGATGAAATCAATGGCCAGTGGTGGAGGGAATGGAGAGTGAATTTCCCTAATGGCAGGACAATTACAAGAGCTATTTAGCCTGACCCCATTCCCCAAGATGAGGACTAGGGGCAGCAACCTGGCTTACTGGGCCATGTTTTGGCCTAATAGCTGCCAGCTCCTTTGGGAGTCTGGCTACATAGACTCATGCCCATTTGCTAATGATGTTGGAAAGCAGAGGGGAAGAAGTAGAAGGTGATCTGTGTCAAGATGAAAAGTGTGATAAGTAAGAATGACTACCTTGGTGCTATCCCACTCCTGTGTCTTGATCTGGGTGCGAACTAACTCGTAGGATGGCTCCATGGCTTCTGTGCTTGGTTTGCGGTACCCAGGAATAACGTTGTACAGCTGGAAGCCAAAGGTCACCAACCAGCTGTTCACATCTGCAGGGGAGATTAAAAAAAACAAAACAATGATAAACATATACTTTTACTAGACACAGTCATTTCTGGCTTCAGAGGAACCGTGAAGAACTGTGAGAATTAATCTGTTAAATCTAGACAGTTGACATTCTGCGGTTGAGACGCTCTCCATGAAATATTCCTACCTCAGTCTGACCACTTGATTTGTTTGTGATAGTGAAAAGCTATGCTAAACACTTGAGATAGTGGTGATAATTCATGTCCACTCCTGCAGGTGCAACACTAATGACACACAGCTGGGTTGCAGAAATGCCAAGTGACATCTGAGAGTGTCTGCTGTGCTGATAATTATATACAGTAATTTGGTGTCATTTCAAGGCAGCCAAGACTTCAACACAAGATATTTTGAAGACTCAGCGGGTTCCTCTGAATTAATTTCCCTCTAATGAGATGCTGAAAGAGAGGAAAGTGACGTGTCTGAGATTCAAATACATGCAATCATGATAATGTGGTTCTTCTAATAGCAGTCACCGACACTATGGGTATAGGTGCTGCTGCAATCCCCTATAGCATGTTGTCATTTATTGTTAATATCACAGAGCAGGCTACAGCTCTTATGGGAAGTAAACCCCGTACGATCTGATGCATTTCTTTTTTGCTCTTTTGTATGTGTTTGTTTTGAACAGCAGAGATATTACTGTGACACTTGGGGTGCAAGTCTGTCACAGATTGGCACTGCCACATTGTGGCACCTGACAAAGCTTTTTTAAATAAGAATTTGTTTCAGGACAATGAAAGGACCCTGGCAATTTAGTGAGAGGAATGTAAATGTCAGCGCCATCAATCAGCGTTGAGGCAAACCCACTACAGTATATCTATCTACCATTCTATTTAGCATTAAAATGCCAGTCAGCCCCTAATGGTGGACTATGAAGCTGAACGCCTTTCTGTTTTCCAGGCAACAAGTGACTATTTTCTCTCTCAGTGTTGTCTTCAGGTAGGTAAACCATATATTATCCCATAATGGAGATAAGCATTATGGAGTAAATGGAATGCAGAATGAAGAGAATTTAAAACACTCATTTATAACAGAGATCTAACTAGTACTGATTAGTTTAACCACAAGGTTTTCACTGAGTATCCTTGACAATGCTGTTTTCTTCCAGCTCAAGAGGTTGATACAACCAGCCCTGGCGTGGTTTGTATGGATCCATTGTGCTCACCTTCTCCACTGGGGTGCTTTCACTGCCATTTACCTCCTCCCCACCACAAAGAACACAGAATATTTCTGGAAAGGGACCTGAATACTCAACAACAGAGAGGGCTTTGCCATATAGCATTGTTCCCTTTGAGCATTTTCAAAGCAATAGCTACTGGGTGCATGCATAAGCACGTATACACGCACGTACACACAAACACGCGTACACACAAAATAATATTACCTCAGTTTCCCAGTGTGGAAGCTCTTAAAAACCTCCCAAGCACACTGCTTTTCAATTTAATTTTGGCAGGGTCTGTTCTTCCAGTTGTGGTGGGTTGTTAAGAATAAAAACACAACAAATTTGACAGAAAAAACCTGAACTAACTCCTGTGTGCTGCAAGCAATAACAGCTACACAGAGGAATGAAGGCTAATATTTGCTTGCTCTCCACAACATAAGGAAGTTACAAGCCTTATTGATCGCATTAGTAGGACTCACTTAAATCCTGTCAACTGCTATTTATATTGAATTACTTAAATACAACTGAAAGAACTGCTTGAATGATCTGAGGCTGCTACCTACTGACTTTCATTTACAGCTGTTAGGAGAATATTTCAGAGAAAACTTAGCTTTTCCATTCAAATAATTTGCAGATAGGAAGTCATATAATATGCTTCCAGAGACTGACTACTTTTTTCAATGTCGCCCTGACAGAGGATGGCAGCTGTATTTATAGACAATCCTTTAAAGGTTTTGAAGCTCTGCTTCATATCAATCCAATCCAATATAGCTGCACTGAAGCTAACTTCCTGACCCCTGTGGCTGGGTGGTTATGTCCTTTGTTTCCTTTTAAAACTTAAACATCTAGTCTCTTTAAAACATTAGTCTGTTAGGAGAACTCACCTGTCATGTAGCACTTTATTTCCTCATTGTTGCTGAGAGGATTGTTATTCTTGAACATGTACAAGTTGAATGGCACGATGTGGTTGCTGTTGAGACGTTTCCAGATCTCGTGGTTAGGTGTTGTCCAGCGGCCAGCAAGGACATCATAATCCCGTCTGCCCATGTGGACGAGTTTACTAAGGGGTTCATACAGGCCTCCTTGGTAGCCTATGATGAGCTGGAAGGTGGGGTTGGTGTCAAGGTAAACTTCTCCAAAAGCTGTATGGAGGACCTGCTTGATCATTAGGCCTGACCCACTGAACACAGCCAGAGGGGTGCCTATGTTATCACAGGCCACATAAAACTCATCCCCACTGCTTAACTCCATGGCAAACAGGTGCCCCTGTAGGTCATAATACAGTGAGGTGATCTCAGAACTGGAGTGGTTGTACATATGGGTGACCCGAGTTGGGCTGGATAAGTCAGCATAGAAGAACTGCAGATGGTGGCCTGTGCTGCTTCTGCTGGATACCCTCCTGCCGAGGCCATCATAACGGTATTTGATGCTCCAACCGCTTACTTTGTTGTACACTTTAATGAGCAGGCCAGCAGAATTATACTCAAAGTAGTCGTTCCCTCTCTGCTTAAGGAAACCATCCTCATCCATCCTATACTGGACATCTCCCAAGCGAGTGATGCGGTCTCTGATATCGTAGCGTAGTGGTGTGAGGCGTGCGCTGTTTCCAGGACTGAGGAGGTGCAGGTTGCCGTTAAGGTCGTAGCTATACCTCCACAGAGGTTTGTCATTGATGGAGACCACCTGAAGTTGACCATCAGCATCATATTCATATGTGTAGCGCGTGGTGTTGGCATAAGGCCCAACCTTTAGCTCCTTGGCTACCACTCGCCCCATATTGTCATATTGCACCATCATCCAGTACATGAGTGAGCGAAAGATCTCATATTGGACCTCCTTGACTCGCCCGTAGGCATCAAAGTGTTTGGTGTGGGTCATCACAGCTGTGGTTATAATCTGATTTATGTCATAATAGATGACTCCAAATTTGCCAAACTGCTCCGTTTTGCCCGACACATCATCATACCGGTATAAGTCAATTGGTAATGGTGTCTCATTTATGACAGCCTGCATGCTGGTAACACGGAAACTGTTGTCGTACACATAGTCGAATCTGGCGTTGACCATGCCCTCTTCACTGAATCTGAAAATCTGTCTGTCAATCAGTGGGCCAATCTGACGGTAGCGGATGGTGCAGGTAAAGCCCTCACTCTGCAAGTTGACCGTCTTTAGCATGCCTGCTACCTCATCATAGGAAAAACCAATTCGAGTGGTGTCATAGAGAATCTCCAGGAGTTTAGCAAGCTTTCCATATTTGTAGATGACCCTGCGGCCTGTGCCCAAGTAGGTGGTCTGCAGCAACTGGCCGTCCTCACTGTAGTCCTGGAGCACTGAAGCGTTACCTTCAGGGGGCTGGTAGGTGTTTCTGTAGTAACCAATGGAGCGGGAGGTCTCTAGGGTCTGCCGTGCTACGTTGGGCATGGTCACAGAGGAGAGTCGATCATTTTTGTCAAACTCAAAGATGTACTGCCTCTGGCTGTAAAGCAGCAGCACCATGGACTGTAAAGAGAAGAGGAAACCGAGTGTTTTTTGAGTTATTTTAATACATTGTGAGACTGACTGCATCCAAAAGCTTCCCTTCGAGAGCAATATTTTTGATATAATTCGCTGTTACATAAACAAACCGTCTCACAAAATAAGACAAAATCAAAAGTGAAGTAAATTAATTTGAACTATTTTATGTCTAACATCAGTACGACAAAAGGACATGCTATATGTCAAAAGCAATAAAACATTATGCATGCACGCCTGAGTCAGACCAAATCTAATTTCCATCATGAACGTGGAGTTGTTGATATTTCTCTGGTATTACGATTTCCTTAGGAGATTATTTCACAAACTGCTTCTTTTTTCTTCATTGTCAGATCTTTTGATCCAAACAGAAGGATAGAAGGGAGTTTTCACACAAAAGCAAATTGAAAATTTACATGTGTGGCCATCTTGGACCAATATATGATGGAACCGAAAGGCTGTCTCAGCAGGCTGTATCTCAGAAATTGCTCAGAGGTTGCTATGACTATAGACTAGTAACAAGACTGCTGTTCATATTATATATCTAAGTAACAGCTCTTCACCTCACCAAAACAGTCTTGCCTTCAATTAGTCAGTAGAAAGTGACATTTCACTCTGTTCTTTTCATCAGAGCTATTTCAGGTTGAACTTTGCTGTCAGACTATGGTAACAAAGTATAATGTCTTCAGTGCACCAGGCACTTTTAATTACATTTTGGCTGATATCTATTCTAGAGCCTGATAGTGCAACACAAACACTGCTGTATTATTGCAAGTTAACTTTTAACTCCAGTCTAAAATTGCCTATCAAATTTCTTATGCAAATACACCTTCACAATTTCTCTGTGCAATACATCCCTACAATATTATATTACATTTTTATCTTTAAACCGGGTACTCGTCACTGATAGTTCGTACCTTCTCAAGGTAAGTGTAGGTCCAGGATTTACCATCAGCAAATATCTGGGAGGTGATTCTGCCATTCTGATCATATTCCATGCGTACAGACATGGTACCTCTTTGGATACCTGCCACATGCCCTCCAGGAGAATAGGTGACGTTGACTCCGTTCAGACGACTGCTTGGTGCCCACAAGGTGGGGCGACCAGCGTGGTCATAGTGGATCCGTAACGTAAACTTCCTGTGGTCATCATAGACCTTTTCTGTTCTGGTGATCCGATCAAAATCCAGCGATAGCAGGTTCCTGTTATGAACCTAAAGGAGAGAAACCGGGGAGTTAAAGGTGCTTCATTCGACAGAAATTTCACCAAAGAGAAAAGACACTTTTTAAAAGTTTGAAATGATTCAGAGGAATTGGTGCATTACCCTTCTGAGGTGGAACATTAGGAGGAGACCTTTAATCACAAAGTGATTATTTTTATATTCTTTTCATAGCTTTTAATTACAAAACTGGAGCTCTATCTCAGGACTGCAGGAGCCACTGGAGTAATGAAATTGTAAGAATTACCACATTTCTTTGTTTGTGTCTTAGTGGGAGTATGCCTATTCAAGCAAGAAACATTAGAGTCACATTGATCATTAAATTCATTTTTACTGCTTACTGGAAAGAATTACCAAGCACAGATGACTCTCATTCTATTTTGCCTTTCCGTAAATTGGAAAAGAGGAAAAGAAAAATCAGTTAATCTCCTATATGACAGAACATTGTTTAAGTAACACAACTCTTCTGAATGCATGAGGTTTAAAACAATGACCTTTGGTTTTACTGTAGCCAGGGCAAAACGACACTGCAATTATGAGCGTAGGCTTTATGAGGCAGCTTCTGCGCTTTAGCCAAAAAGATCAACCAGCAGCTCCTGCATTATGTTATTATGTCAGCAGCCTCTCATAGCTTCTGTAGCAGAAGCTACAGGAGGAAAAGAAATAAAATAGAGAGGAGACAAGAGCTTAGATTGCAGGTCAGAGCAAATCTGAGGAATCTGAGCAAAACGCCATCTGGTAGTTTTTGCAAAATAGGGCTATAGAGGTCTCTGGCTGTAATTAAAACTACGCCCGTGATTTTGTAATATTTATCATCTTTTTTTCTTATTAATCTTCAGAGTGTCTCTTCAGGTGTACTATCATTTGGCTTAGTAAAATGCTTGGCAAGGCTTAAAAACATCTTAAAGTGCCTAAGAAAGATGCGTCTGGCTACTTTCCAGACACATCCCACAGAGCAGGTCACACCGAGCTTGCTGAGAAAGCTCACTTTTTCAATCTCACATTGAGAAAAGCATGCTTAGGTCTCTCATCTGTGAAGGGACAATTACACCAGAGGCAATTATTGTCACTGATACCTAATTGAGAGGATTACTTTAAGTAAAACCAACAGAATCATGAGGAGCACAAATCCATGGATATTTGGAGAGGCATTTGAGCCCTGAGACGGAAGAGGGTGAGCGTCCTTCAACAGATCCAGAAATAAGGACCTACTCTTATTTTTTCTTCTCTTTTACATTCAAATCTTGTTATAGCAGGTGTCAGAAAGTATTACACTTTTTAGTCACTGAATAAGATAACTAGATAGTGAAGATCCTTGCTGCTTTTGCCTTTGCTGAATCTCCGTGTTTAGTGTTCACACTCTTTCACAGGCAGCAGAGGCCTGATGTCTTTCATGAAAAGTTCCCAAATGCCAGGGTGAGGTTTGCCAAAGACTCAGGCTGCAGAAGGAAAATTTGTCCCATAACAGTGAGCCCAAGATCCCATGAGAATGGACACCCACTGAAGGGGATTAAGTCAAATAGAACTAAAATGAATTTCTCAAGGAAAGTAGGCGTGCAGAGGCAGGAAAAAACTGTTAAAGTACACTAAACTTGCAATAATACGTTTTAAATGCTTGTCAACATTAAAGAACACAGCAACATCTAATCTCTCAATCAATATCAAATATTTTTGTGACAAATGATGATATCAAAGTGTCATTTTACAAATGTAAATGCCTTTTCTCAGTTCTCATGATTAATTCAGTTCACTTTGCTTTAATAACACCAGTTACATTTATTCTCACACTGCAATCAAAGTCAATCCATTCTATCTTTTTATTTGTTTCATATTTGTGCATCTCCTTTGAACAAACAGCCAAACATTAGAAGCAATTTTGTTTTTGCTATCAATACCACATTCAAAAGGATGAAGATTCTTGCTAGAGTGGAGTGACACAAGAGTTCTCTCTTTACTGTACATTAACAAAAAGCCTAAGGACATGAAAAGCTCAGCACAACAAACAGTCAATCAGTAATTTAAACACTGCTGCTTTTTCTCCACTAAAAAGACTGTGAAGACAGAGCCACATAGCTGCCTTTTCTACTCCCTGTTCCCATGAATCTGTACTGTATTCAAGATCCGCCCCTCCCTCCAGCCGTGCACTGCCACACACTCACCCAGCCACCCACGTAATATCACTTGACATGTCACTCAAGGTCGCCCAATGATTCCAGCTCTGTTCATCCCCTCTGTTCGTGCCATTAGGCTGCTCCCATTTCCTATCTTACCCCTGGGGCCATTGTCTGTAATATACATTAGTAGCTTTCACTTCCAAAGGGACGACAAGGCCATTACATGAACAGCCAATGACAGACAATGTGGCACCTCCCCATTAGCTGTGTTGCCACTCAGAGAATGTGGAAGACAACTTAACCAAAGTTGCTATTTGCCTTACAAAGCCAAAAATAAAGAAATAATAAAAGTCAATAGGCACAATTTAAACTAGTGTTCTGTGTGTTAATAGTTAAATCCTACATGCAATATGGTCAAACGTTGTGTCATTATTACATTACGAAAGAGGACCTGTTGATAGTCTGGGTGCATTAATGACATCTTTGCAAAGTTAACTTCTTAAGGGCATTTACCCAGTAAACCTCTGAATTTTCATTTTAACAAAAAATTATTTTTTTGTGCTAGGTACTATACTTACTAAAATATACTGACTGAGTCAAGTTAATTAGTCTTCTTTTATCAAATTCAGATCAAATATACCCTGCAAAAAGGTAACAGATTGATTGAATGAGAAGATCCCATATGTTCCAGAAAGTCAAATCCGAGCAACACATCAATGAGTTTAAAGGTTTTTAAGTTACTGATTTATAGCTACGGGGCAAAACTCAAAACAGCACCATCATTAACTATTTAAATCACTTGACATATCATTGTGATCTTGTGTAGCCTACTTAAATGATTAATTCTCCACACTGATTCACAGCTTCTAAAGGAAAGAAACTGGCTGAGCTCACAATGAATCTGACACCTTCATAGTTTTTCTTCATATTTTTATTTTGAGCAAAAATTATGTTTTACTAGAGTCACAAGCTATTTTTTAGTGTATCAAGTTTATTGTAGGGAGTTTTCAGTCTTTCCTATTTAAATCCTATACAGTAGTAGAATAACTACATACACTATATGGACAAAAGCACTGGGCCACAATTACACCTACAGGAGCTTTTATGGCATCCCATTCTAAATCCATAGGCATTAATATGGAATTGGTCCCGCTTTAAAGCTATAAGAGCATCCACTTTGTACAATTTCCCCCCTGGGATTAATAAAGTATTTGATTCTGATTCACTCCTCTGGAAAGGCTTTCTATAATATTTTGGAGTGTGTCTGTGGGAATTTTTTCCTTTTCATCCAGAAGAGCATTCATGATGTCAGACACTGATGTTTGAATGAAAAGGCCTGGCTCGCAATCTCTGTTCTATGTCATCCCAAAGGTGTTGGATGGGGTAGAGGTCGGGCTCTGTGGGGGCCAGTCAAGTTCAGCAAACTCATCCAACCATGCCTTTATGGAGCTTGCTTTGTGCACTGCTGCACAGTCATGCTGGAACAGAGAAGGTTTCTTCCCCAAACTATTCCCACAAAGTTGGTAGCATAAAATTATCCAAAATGTCTTGGGAATCTGAAGCATTCAGATTTCCCTTCAGTGAAACTAAGTGGCTTAGACTAACCCTAGAAAAACAATCCCATAGTATTTTCCATCCTCTACCAAACCTTATGGTTGGCACAGTGCAGTCAGGCAGGTAATATTCTCTTAAAATTTGCCAACCCCAGACTTGTCCGCAGCCAGATAGAGAAGAACATGACAGAGCCCAGTGGTGATATGCTTTATACCACTCCAGCCGACCCATAGCGGTTGTGACATAAGCTGTACAGCTCTTCGGTTATTGGAAACCCCATGCCATGAAGCTCATGATTTTTGTGCTGACTTTATTACCTGAGGAGGTTTGGAACTCTGTGGTTACTGAGTCAGCAGAGTATTGCCAACTATTATGCAATGTGTACCTCAGCACTCAGCATAACTTTATGTGGTCAGCCACCTGGTGGCTTAGTTTCTTTGATTACTGAATGCTTACAGGTGATTGTGGATTATGTAGGAGGGAAGAAATTTCATGAACCGACTTGTTGCAGTGGTGACATCTTATTATAGTACCATGCTTAAATTCAGGGAGTTCTTTAGAATGACCCATTCTTTTGCAAATGTTTGTAAAGGCAGACTGCATGCTTAGGTGCTTAAATTTTATACGTCCTTGGCAATTGGACTGAATAAAACATCTGAATTCAATGATTAAGAGGTGTGGGCAAATACTTGTGTCCATGCAGTATACATTGGAATGGAGTAATGCAAAATAAGGCAATAGCTGTCTGGTCTATAATGGAAAACCTTTAGTAAAACCACATGTCTCTCTTATTAAGGCAGCATGCTTACCCTTAATCTGCGTCCATAAACCGTTACTTGGCCACGAGCCTGCTCCTTCCTCTGTCTCCACTCCACCAGGTTAAGGCCATTGTCGATAGCCAAGGTTACATTCCTCTTGCTGACTGTGGGGTTGACAGTGCCAGCCAGCAGGTGGGGCTCCGTATACAATGATACCTCCATACCATTGGCCAAAACTAGCCGCAGTGAACCATCCAAACCAATGAAGTAGCTGTTTCGAACTTGATCTAAGAATGTAGAGAAGGGATAGGGGAAAACGACTATGATTATGATTGGAAGAAAAACAGCAATTCACAGCTTCTTGTAACTAATGTAAGAGGTCTAAATCTAATATCCATGTTAGTGGATGCAACAGTAATGATCTAAAATGGCTGCTCAGCAAAAAAGAAAGCCTTTAGCAGCAGTATTTAACAGAACCACTGCAATAACGTTGGGTCTCTGACAACAAAGATCAATAGTGAGAGGTTTCACAGTGCCAGTAAAGTAAAGTTTTACAGCTGTTGCAGCAGCCTGGAGGATATGGAGGAATGAAAACTATCAAAGCTGCTAGCTTGCCTGTGGCCACAGAGAAAGCAGGGTGAAAAATACACACACACACACACACACACACACACACACACACACACATACATGTCTTTAGTTCTTTGTGTGGCCCACGTTC